>JAOXYD010230584.1:0-18016 GCA_028565735.1 Pinacopodium congolense
AAATTTAACAAAAATGAAAAAACCCAAATTTTAGGTTTTAGTAATTTGCCAATTTTAGCTCTAAATCTTGAAATTAGTTAATGGAAATGAATGTAGACATTAAAATAATGTTGTAGCTCCAACCATCTACCGGAATTTGGCCTGAAACTTGAAAAATTGTCGAAAAATGAGTTTGATAATGTCTACATTATTGGTTTTTTGTGATTGTTGTTTGTTTTTGGAGTTATTTTGAAGTTGTTGGAGTTAGATGAAAGTAGTGGGTGAAGAATTAAACTCAAATCTATGAGTTTTTGAAGAAAAAATTGGAGTTATAAGGATGGTTATGGAGTTTGCGAAGAGAGAAGAAGGAAAGAAGAAGAAGAAAATGAGGAAATCGGCTCTTTGTGTGATATATACAAGATATCGGGCGATCGATTCCTCACCATTGATCGACCGATGAACTCTTTGAAATTACAACACCGCCCCATACTGGTATAAAACTGACCGCTATGGACCAATTTTATCGGTACAAGCCAGAATACTGGCCTAGCACATTTTTTAGTCAACCTGTACCGGTGACGAGTCGGTACAGTATGTACCAGCAGTAACCACCGGTACATACCAGTTTTTAAAACATTGATGGCAGCCTACAAAAGCAACATATGTCCAGATATTTTATTGAAGTTGAAGAAAAACAAGAAAGCTGCAAGTAATTAGTTGGCTCAATTTGCAGGAGATTACAAGTTTGCAGGTGAACACTATAGCCAGGGCCACAATGTTGTTAATTTAAGGATAAATAATTGTATATGTGGCAGGTAGAGCTTAACTGGAATCCCTTGTTATATGCAGTCTTTGCAATAAATTTAGATAAAGGTGGTCCAAAGCAGTATATGCATGACTTCTACAGTAGAGAGGCTTATATGCATTGTTATTGAAGGTTTATTAACCCAGTTCCAGGTGAAGTTGGAGAAAAACAAGAAAGATGCAAGTAATTATTGAGCTCAATTTGCAGGAGATGACAAGTTTGAGGTTGAACACTAATTCCAAGACTATAATGTTATTAATTTTAGGATAATGGATTGTACATGTGGCAAGTGGAGCTTAATTGGAATCCTGTGTTATCATGCGATCTTTGCAATAAATTTAGATAAAGGTGATCCAGAGCAGTATGTGCATGATTTCTATAGTAAAGAGGCTTATATGCGTTGTTATTAAAGGTATATTAACCAAGTTTTAGGTGAAAATGTTTAGCTAAAACCAAATGAAGAATATAGCCATGCATTAGACCTTCCATATTCAAGAAAGGGCCGGTAGGCCAAAGAAGTTAAGACAGAAGGAACCCAGGAAAAGAAAAAGGTAATCTCAATACGAGTCGATGGTCAAAAGAGATGTAAAACATATAAAGCTATTGGGCAAAATTCAAGAACATGAAAAATGTCATCATCTGGAGGTCATAAAGCAGTGGCTCTTAGAAGGTATCAATATTTACAATTTTATCTTTATTTTTGTTTTTATGGATATTGAGTTCTCGTATATATTCTAACTAATAACATTTCATATTAATTATTTATGTAGACTCAGATCCATGTCTCTTATCAAGGAAGTGTTATATTAAACCAATCACAAGAAGGAGATAATAGTGACAGTATGACATAATTGTATTAATTGATCAAGATATGTATGGTATATTTTGTTTTTTTATCAAATAAGGGCAAAATGACATGTTTATAGTATTAACTGATCAAGATGTACATGGAATCTTTTGTTTTTTGTCATATAACAACAAGATGACATGTCTTTGGTATTAATTGATCAAGATGCACATTGTATCTTTTGTTTTTTGTCATATAAGAGCAAGATGACATCTTTTTTGTCAACATGTCATCAACATTGACTTGCACAATGGCTTTTATGAAAATGCATATTTTTTTCTCAATATGAGTTCTTGTTCATTGTCATGTTATATCTTGGAATAGTAGTTTAGTTGTCTAGTATGCATTAAAATGGCTATGAAAAGGGTAAGCTATTTCATTATACATGCTGTTTTTATCCTATAAAAAACAATATAGAAAATTAAATAGATTTGAGTCCGGTTTTGAAAAATCAATACCCATCATAAAGCATAAGTATAATTTGCAGTGAAATGAGGATTTCTTGAAGGTATTAGGGTGCACAACATATTTTATTTTCTATTAAATAGTGCTTTTGTTAGTTGAGCTCCTAACTTAGTGACATATATGTGATTCTAAGACAAATTTAAATTTGAACTCTTCCCTTATGTTTTATGTTTAGGCCAATGAGATGTATGTTCAGTTCTACTAAATCAAATTGTAGATGAACTTCCTGCTGAACATCTTCTGGCTGAAAGCAGACCTCTAAGGGACCTTTTTAGTCATACTCCTCTTTAGGTCTGGCACACTGGAATTAATTTTTTTTAATCATTGGCTTAAGAATTCCCTTAGCAACTTACTTAGACGCTCATCAATCATGTTCTTGTAGCGCATTGTGAAACTAATGCTTTTCTTCTCTAATTTATCATGTCATATTGTAGGTGCTAATAGCTAACTCTTAATTATGAAAGTGATAGTTGAATAAATGACAAATCAGATATGTATTATAGTTCTAGATTGTTTTCTTTTCATTTTTTGGTATCAGATCTTTTTATTTATCATCCTCATAGGTTATTGTTGATCTTTTACTCGGTGTTATCAGAACGGTTATTGGTCATTTGATCATCTTGGCAACTAGTCAAAGTTAATACTAAGGGGATAGGTACGTCTTTTATAGCACATCAGAGGGCTAAGCCTTGCATAAAAGGAAATGTTCTACTTCTCCTGTTGTCATGATGAGTCCTTTAAAGCTTGAAAACTAAGCCTTTATTGTCTTCTAATAGGCACATTCTTCAAGTGAACTAACCAACTGGCTATTCTTGTGGGACATTAGAGAGAAGCAACACCATGGAGTGCATTGGCTAATATTAGAATTGGTGTCAAATAGACCATTTTTAACGATGTAAGGTCCTAAAATTTATTCCATTGAATCTTTAACACTAGATTTCTTTGATCCATATGGTCTACTTTATAGAGTGCTAGGACATACTTTTGTGACATGATAGTATATTTTTTTGTTAGTTTGCAAGTTGTATTGGCCAACATGTGAAGGCCATTAAAATCTTTTTTTTTTTAAAAAAAAAGTTAAATTCTTCTAAAATTTTTGTTTGACCTTATTGTGGAAAATGGAACTATAGACTGAATTGCTTCTATGAAAGACTGTTGTTTTAGGGAGGAATATATTATCGTCCATTGGGAGGACTGAATTGTTTTTCCATTGTCTTTTATTATATCCATTCAAATTATTTCTATGTTGTTCATATATCATATTATGTAAAAAGAAAATTGCAGCACATCTTTTCCTAAGGTTGGTAATGAAAATGAAGTAGTAGGAGGGCAGTTAAAAAACTTTCCATATGGGATTTTTGTAGTGCCTCATTGAATAGCTAAGGGACTGGTTGAGGGTGTTACAGCAGTGTCTTACCAAGAGGACAATTAACTATGGAAAAAGTATTTAAAGGCCTATAACAAGATTAATAAATTGCTTAACACTTGCAAGATATCGAATGTGATAGACATGACCATTGGGATTGGGGGTTTTGCTGCTGCACTTGAATTATGACTGGTAAGTCTACATATAATATTTCAATTATAGAGCTAAATAATTTATTAATTCCTATGATACTTTATTGAATATTTGTGAATACTCAACAGATGTGAACTAGAAAACATTCTTCTGGAAATGGATCACATTATGTGTTTCGAAGGAATAGCGATTTTCCATCATTCATTCTTCTATTAAGAAGACATACCAGACATCTATAGAAATCTTCAAAAAGAAACTTATGTATTTCATGATTTATTGCTAGAATATATATTAACTAGAACTCTTGATGCTTTAGGGGTTATGACTTTTAACTTTTGATTTGTAAACCAAAATTAAGTAACAATTGTAATTCACTCTTTCAAAATCATTTAAATAAAAAGAATAATTTTTCTTTTACATCATTTTCTTCTTCCCATTATGTAGCATGTTTGGGGTCTTTTTGGATTTGTTATAGTGAAATTTTTTTTGAATGACATAATATTTAAATAAAATGTTAATATTTTAAAATATTTAATTTAATTTTTGGTTAAATTTTTGAAATTGATAACATTTAGATTAAATATTTTAAAACTCTATAATTTTATTTAAATATTTTTAAATAGTAATTTTGATTTTTTAAAATATAAAAATAAAAGAAAAAGTAAAAAAATAATCTATTTGTTTTGGTTTTGTTTTTAATTTTTAATTTTAGTTTTTGAATATACAAATTATATTTATTTATATTTATAAATATAACTTATAAATTTTAAAATTTATAAATAAAAAATATTTTATGAATATATTTTTTACATTAAATAATAAATATAATATATTAATTAGTAGAGTAATTGTTACAAGATCATGTATTTTTCATTTTTTTCAAAAAATCCTGTGTTTTTCATTTTTTTCAAAAAATCTTGTATTTTCAATTTTTTTTAAATGCCTTATATTTTCATAAATTATCAAAACATCCCTTATACAGTCACTCTACCATGTCATCGTCATGTCATATGCCATATCATCTGCTATGTCAATGCTTTGTACAGTTACTAATGCCACGTCATCATAATTAACCTACCATGTCATCACAATCGCTACATCATGCTACTACGTCAGGATAGAAAAATTCTAGGGGATATTTGATAATTTTGTTAAAATACAGTGGGGTCTGGGATATTTTTAAAAATATAAGAGGTATTTGATAATTTCTATAACACATGGGGGTTTAAAGATATTTACTCTTATATCTTCTCTCTAACATACTTTCACTAGTAATTAATAGATCTCATTATTTACTCACATGAACCATATTTCTCCTTTCCTAGACACTGAATGTTTAAGGAGACTGTCAAGGAAAATATCCCATACCTCACTTCTTTGTCTCTTATTCTTTGATCATTTGCAAGCACTCACTTTTATGATTCATGGTTTTGTTAGTCTTTCAGTTTAGTTTCAATCTCCGTTATACAAATTACTAGATCACCCGTAATAGGATTAGTTAAAAGACATGATTTTTAAATTTGAGTTTTGAATTGAATTTTGATATAAGACTTATGAATTTAAACAAAAGAGATAACTTTTTCTTTTATACAGAGAGAAATGGATTGGAAGAGTCCTAAAAATTCGAGAATTATTTAACTTGTGAAATTATAAAAATAATTCGTAAGTATATGATTATTCTTAGATTATGCATATTTAATGAAAGATCTTGTTATATCCAATTTATATGATTATAGTTCTTTAATCTTTGTGATTGATTTTATTTTCAAACATTGGTATCAGAGCACTAGGATATCTGCATCTCCTAAAATCAAGTTTTCTTTTGATTTTGTTGAAAGATATGCCTTCATGTTTTCCCAATGGATTCTCTAGTAATCTCATTAAAAAATGTTCAATAAAAGTTAAATTATGTGTTAGATTTATTCTTTGGATGACTATATAGATGTCAGAAGAATTAAATGATATTTCTTATTTGTTATTTGAGCATCCTTTGAAGTGTCCCTGCATAATCTTGTTTTTTTGTAGAGATCTGTTTCATTCTCTATTTTTCTAAATAAGTGGTTATTCTGTTAGAAAACAACGGAAGATGAATTGAAAGTTAATTGCTTTTGAACAAACTATTATAGTTTCTTGAATAGCATTTGAGTTATGCTAACTATGTGTTGATTAAAAACTCTCTGGGAAGATGCTTGAATAGTTTTGTAACATAATAGGTTATCCCTATTTTTGTTTTTCTTCTTGAAATAGAAAACAAAACAATCTGAGAGAAACAGACCAGAACAAAATAAAACATAGATATGAAACAAAGCAAGAATTAGAATTGTTGGGTTGTGATTAGAAAGAATCTGCTTGGGTCAAAGTTGGCTGGCTTTATGGCTGTAAGTGAATAGTCATTCAAGAACAAAACCATGATCTAAGGCGGCGTCTTAGGAAAGGGATGCTGACAGTATAGTAGTATAGCCATGAATGGAAGAAGGAAATTAAAACAAAATAAAAAGTGTTTAAAAAAATCGCAGCTTTTGCAAGTGGAAGAAGATGAGCTCATTAGGTTAAAATCTGACATCGTTTCACATCGTTTGGGGCGTGAAAGACACACACTTGCATTTTTTTTAAGTGCATTTTTAATTTAATAGATATGGTTATATAAATAAAAAAAAGAAAAATGATTAGAATTTCTATTATTATTAGAAATATGTTTTCTCATGAAGCTTAACTAAATTTTTTAGTTCAATAAAATGATAAATAAGTTTTTCTAATGAAAATAAACCAATTTTCTTGGTTAAATAAATAAAATAGAAATTAAAAAAATTTCCTGGTTAACCAATTTGTTTTGTTGAGAAAGTATTTTAGAAATAATTTTTGTAGTAAACTAATTTATTTAGTTGAATTAGAAATAAGTTTTTAATTGAAGGAACCTAATTAGTTGAGTTGAATAAAAAATTTGAAATAAATTTATAATTAAAATAAAATTAGAAATTAGTTTTCTAATTAAAGTAAACTAATTTTTTAGTTAAAAATGAAAAAAAAGTTTCTAATTAGAATAAATTTGAGATTAGTTTTCTAATTAATTTTAACTAATTTTTTTAGTTTGAAAATTATTAGAAATAAGTTTCTAATTAAAGTAAAATTAAAAATAAGTTTTCTAATTAAATTAAACTAATATGTTTAGTTAAGTAAAAAAATTTGAAATGTTTTTCTAATTAAAATAAAATTATAAATAAGTTTTCTAATTTAGATAAATTAATTTATTTAGTTGAGAAATAATTAGAAATAAGTTTCTAATTACATCAAATTTAAAAATGAGTTTTCTAATTGTAATAACTTAATTTGTTTAGCTAGATTCAAATTAGAAGTTAGCTTTCTAATTAGACAAACTAATTTGTTTTGTTGGATAAAACTATTTCTAATTATAATAAAGAAAATTTGGAATAAGTTTTCTAATTAATGAAAAATTAATTTGTTTAGTTGAAGAGAATTAGGAATAATTTCTTATTATTGAACTACATTTGAGTATTGCAACTGGAATTTAGTTGTTATCTAAATGATGATTGATCACATATGTGATCTTTCGATTTTATAAGCAATTAAATTTTGATTATTCATTGGATGCATCAATCATATAATAATAACATACAACTATAATATTTCTTCTTTATTATAGAAACTTAGTATTTTGAATAAGGCTATTGCATCAAAAAGGCATTGTCATCAAACTCAATAAAGATAAGAAATTGAGTGTTGACAAAATGAGACATAAAACATAAATAAAATGAATTATATATATAAATTGGGAGAGCAAGAGGCTCTATAAACATTTAACATAACCATAGAGATTCTTGAGTATAATAAAATTAGCTAAACATAAAATGGGTTGTCAAGCACATGCAAATTGGAAAAGTAGAATTCATGAGCTCACATTATATTGCTAAGTAGTATGGTTTCATGTTTGCTTTAACTACACATTTTAGGAGGTACCTCTGTTACTAAATAGCAGTAACCAGTTATCATAGTTTGATACTTACAAAAAGTATCATGATAATACAAATGCAAAGGCATTTAGGACAAATGTCAAATATGATAATTAAGGTAAAAGATGCTCGTCATGAATTATTTAACAAGAATTAAGTGCAAGTTGTAATCCAATCTCTAAATTAGAGTTAAGGGCATATGAAAATGCATTTGATGCATTAATAGAATTAAGACAATAGAGGTAGCTTCGAGACACCTCCTGTTAAAGGAAGAATGTCTTAAAGCTCTAAATTGACTTGTGAAGTATATGTTGTTAATTCTAGTTTACACGAAGCCATGAACCAAAAACTTACACTTCACGATGGGTTCAAGTGGAAGAGGAATACAAGGCTTTAATGTAAAACTCAAGATTTACAAAAAAGCCAAGTTGAACCAATGTAAAAAGGAAAAAATCCTTTAAATAAGGATGACATGAAATGAATAAAGCACTATAATTGTGACAATAAAAATCACTTTGTTCGTGATTGTAATGAGTCTAAGAAAGGTACAATCATGTAGTATAGACATTTATTTTATGAATGTCTTATGTTCTATCTTTCTGACTGAATCACATCCTTTGTGGATTGTAAATTAAAGCACAACCAATAATGTAGCAAGGGATATGAATTTCTTCATAGAATTCCATAAAAATCCCTTATAAAATTAGATACATTTATGTAAGAAACAACTATAGTATTGTTGTTCAGGGGACTGGTGTATGTATAGACATGTTATGCATGTTAGTCATGTATAGTTACCATTCTCTAATATTATATGAAGTTTGGTAAGCTGTAAAGATTCAAAGAAATCTTATATTAGTGTTGGTGTTAATTACACCTGATTTTGATGTAAACTTCCACAAGTGAAGAAATGGTGTTGCATTTACTATGGTCATGGTACTGTGTTGAATGATTTCATTGTTCTAAAGATTATTGATGCAAATAATAATATTATTCTTTATTTGCTTCAACTAGTGACTCTAATGTCTATACAAATTTTTTAGCATGCTAAACTATGTGGTTTTAGTCAACATCTAATAAATCAAGGAAGCCATTTGGAAAGGGAGAATGAGAATGAGCTATGTATACATTGCAAGTTATTCATTATGACATATGTGGTTTAATGAATGTATGAGCAAATTTTGGAACTAAGTATTTCAATAATTTTATAAATGAATTTATTTGGTATGGTCACATCTATTTGATTTCTCAGAAATCATAAGCATGTGATTTCTTAATGAACTATATGAATAAGGTGAAAATCAAGTAGATAGGATTAGAATACATGCTTAATGAGTTCAGAATGTTATGTGATGAAAAAGGAATAGAAAAACAATTGACTATTTTATAAACTCCATAGAAAAATGGCATGTAAAATGCCATTAAAGATGATTAAGGCTATGGTGGTATAATCAAATTAACTAATCACCTTTGGGGGTAATGTCTTACTAATAATTGCTTATGTACTTAATCGAGTGTCAATAAACTCAATCATAAATACCCTATATAAGCCTGGCATAATAAGTTAAGATCTTGAGATTATATTGCCTATGTTTGAGTTTCCTCTCATAAATATGGGAAATAAATCCTAGAAAGAATAGAAGTATCATTATTAGATAATCTAAATACTCAAAAGAGTATATATTCTTTAGTGAATAAGGTAATTGAGGAATAATTAAATTTGAATTACGATATGTCATATTTATAAGGAATGAGTTCCAAGCCAGGGAAAGATAAGTAAAAGCCTATATTGATATAAGAAACATGATCAAGTAAAAGGGACTTTATCTGAATGGGAGTAATAAAGAAAATGATAAATTGATTCAAGATTAATTCATGTTTCCATTAGATAAAAGTCTACCTAAAGTGTCTGATTCAAGTGGGAGTAATTCAAACATTGATAAATTTGTTTATAAAAAATCTCAATTACATCAAAGTAATCACGGGATTATTTCCAATATGGTTTTGAAAAGTAAAGGTAAATTCACATGACTATCCCACAAGAATAAAATGAGTCAAGGAATGTGAATAAGGCTTTTTCTAACCCTAATAAAGAAAAATGAATAAAAGCAATTGATGAAGAGATGATCTCGTTAAGCTCTAATCAAGTATGAGACATAGTTGATCTCCTTAAAAACTATTGAGAATAATTAGTTTCTCAAAATAAAATAAAAAACTGATGACATGATTGAAAGATACAAGGCACACTTTGGACGTAAGGGATGTATGTAACAGAAGAAATTGGTCATGAAGAAATTTTTTCTACCTCTTATAAGGTTTGCTTCAATTCATCTCATTTGGCTATAATAGCTAATATGGATCTTAAAATGAATCAAATAGATGTAAAGATTGCTTTTTTAAATGAAGAATTAAAAGGAGAAACCTATAAGGCATGACTTGTAGGCTTTATTGAGATAGGCTAAGCATCAATTTATGGCATGAGGCAATTTTCAAGATAATGATATATTTATTTCATAATGTAATCATTTTGTAAGATTTTAATATGATCAATGAGGACCATTGCATATCAACTAAAATATCCAAAGATAAATCTATAATTTTATCTTTAAATGTAGATGAAAGTTTGATTGCTTATGATGATTATGTATTTCTTAAGAAAATCAAAGATTAACTATTATTCGAATTTAAGATGAAGAACATGGGAGAAATTGTATACATTCTTAGAGTTAAGAATTTAAGAGATCATTTAGAAAGATTATTATCTCTTGCTAGAATGATATATATATATATATATATATATTAAAAAAACATTTGAATTATTTTATATGCATGATTGAAAATAAATTAATAATCATGTTATTGAGGATTAACGTAGTAATAAGAAAATTTGCCCATTAATGCCACAAGAAAGGGTATGAATGAGAAAAGTTATTATACTAGTATAATTGGAGTCTCATGTAAGTAATGATGTATTTATGATTAGATAGTTGTTACACTATTAAGATGGTGGGCAAATACCAATCCAATCTACGACAAGTACATTTGAAAGTAATAAAGAGAAGAATGAGATATCTAAAAGGTACTGGTAATTATACATTGTGTTAGTAAGGCAACAATATGTGTATATAGGGTTATATGGATGCAAATTGGGGAGATGACTACCTTGGGTTTTGTTTTCTTACTAAAAAATATTGTAATGTCATGTACAAATAATAAATAGTCTTACGTTGCATTGTCCACAATGTAAGCTAAAATGAAAGCATTCTCAACTACAGTACGAGAAGCAATGTGGCTTATAAAATTATTATTTAAAGTGGGAATAATTGAAGGCCACAGTGATACAATCAATGGTGATAGTCAAATGATGATTTCTTACATCATAGATCCTAAACATCATAGTAAAAACAAGTACATAAATATTAAGTATAATTTTATAAAAGACATAGTTACATGAGGAGAAGCGAACAAGAGCGTGAAATACATATATACAAGAGATATGGTAATGCAATAATAAAACTAATTTATTTAAATACATATATTGGGAATGCGAAGTCACCGAGTTTACATAAATATTGAAATGTAATTGGTCAGCATTTCTACATATATGCTCACTCATTCTACTGTCATGTTTTGATGTCAAATGACTATTGAACTAGAATAATTATGCATCATTACATTGAGAACTATTTATACTTTATATGAATTTGTTTTGTATAAGTTAAAAATACATGTCAGATAAATAAAAGATTGGCCCTCTCACACAAGCAATCATCTCTACTATTTTTAATGACTGAAGACGAAGCAAGTTTAAGATTTATTATCTAGCTGATAATTGAGAGCAAAAATTAAACTATAAATGCCATCCTAGAAAAAAGGATAAAAGGAAATTAGTTAAGAGTGATTAAATGATCACTATATCTATCTTAAGTTACCGAATATGAGTTTTTAAAGGTGAAAATAAGAGTAGATAAGTGAGCTTAAGTTAACCATTGTGTACGTTTAAACTATCATCTGTACTATATTATATGGATGAAAGATTTATATGATGAAAGAAAATAAGTTAATACCATAGCACATGACTTATACCATATGAGTTGTAGCAACCATAAAGGGATTAATGTAAGTAATAAGATCTCAACTTCCATTATATAAGACCCTTGAGGTTAAAAGGCACCTTATTATATACCCTTGTAACTCTTATAGAATTCATAATAATTGAGTTTAAGATTTGCTACTTTAGATTATTTCCAGAAAGTCATGCAAGATGTTATCTATGGAGCAATTTTTGGCAAGAAAACTAAATTGAATTTAAAAGAGAATTGATAATAGAGAAAGGTCATTTTTTAATTGATGACTCACACAAAAATTTATTCAAAGGTGCAATATCTCTTAAGTAGAGAATTGTAAACAACAATGATACAAAAGAATAAATGAGATCAAAGGAGAGTTAATATGTGACCTAGGATATAACATACTATATCTATTCAAGAATCGTTTTGTTAATTAAGATGCCATACACTCCTAACAGATGTATGGCAATGAACTCTCGTTATATGCTAGTCGCAGGAGTTATTGAATGAGTATAATAACATATAGAATTCCAATTAAATAATCCCATCATGTGTGAGTAGGAGATGATGAAAATTACTAATCCACACATGATAGGATTAGTTAAAAGACATGACTTTTAAATTTGAGTTTTTGAGTTATGTTGTTTGAATTTTGGTATAAGACTTACAAGTTCCAACAAAAGAGATAAAATTTTCTTTCACACCGAGAGAAGCGAATTGGAAGAGTCCTATAGATTCGAGACTTCTTTAATCTATGAACACACAAGAATAATTCATAAGTCTATAATTATTCTTATATATACATGTTTGATGAATGATCCTCTTATATCCAATTTATGTAATTATTGTTCTTTAATCTTTGTGATTGATCTTGTTTTCTAACACTTTACATAAAGCATAAAGTCCTTTTTCCATTTTTTCTCCACATGGTTTAAACAATGATTATTCCTTTTTTTATAACATGATATTAGTTCTCTTATTATTTTAGGTTGTTGGGTTCTTTTTGGTGGAATAAGATAAAGACTCATAAGATGAAAAGATGGTGGTTTTTAAGATATTGTATTGTGATAAATGTCTAAACATTTTACCTTATTCCTTAAATTGTGAAAAAGGAGGAAGTTCTAATTTCAATACAAAACACAACATCCATGACAAGAAACACAAGTACTAAAAATATGCCTATTTATGGAAATGAAAAGGAAAAGGCATGTCTTTGATTGGAATAATCTCGTTTCCACAATTGATGACGACCTTATCTACCAATTACTCTTATACTAGGAAACTTTGTATTTTTTGAATTAATGTATAAAAACACCAAATCACAAGGATATGATCATTAATGTTATGGAATTAATATTTTACCAATGAATCATGTAGTACTAGAAAATTTCTTGATAAAGAATACTAGCCAAACTTCCTTTGAGTGATTTTTACAGATACTTGACATAAGCAAGAAAGTAATTAAAAAAATGGTAAAAGAACATAAGTTATAAGAGAACTTAGAGAATGTTTCTATTACAAAAGAATGTTTTGCATTTCTTGGTTCTATAGGATTCTTTAGGATGATGTTATAAATGAGATCCCTATTTTATTTATAATCCTTCACCTTTGGATGGTTAGGATCGATCCAATCCAACAACCTACAATCACTTTATAGAATAATCTATACATATCTCTATAATTCAAGGAGATAATTAAGGTATCTATAAGATTCTAGATTCTTCCACCTATCTTTAGACTTGAGGAGAGAATTTTAGAGAATTTTAGGGTCAAACTTCCCTTTTGATGAGGAAATTTCAATGAGGTGTGATATTCTTCCCTACTTAACTTAGTGACACCCTCATCGTGTATGCTTTCTATACCTCCTAACTTACCTTATTATTGGTAACCCCTCTTTGGAATGACTCGAAGAGTTCAGATCTACTTAACATCACACTTAAGCAATATGATGATGGCTATGAGTTCTCTCTTGGACTCACTCTTACTTAGCTCCTCTTTATCCTTAACTTAAAGCTTTAGTAAACTCACATAGAATACAAGATGCTCTCTAAATGTGAAGGCAACTTCATACAGTTAGCTATCTTACTAATATGCTTCTCTATGGAAAATGGATTCTTATAGTACCTTACTAATCCCTTATACATGTTAGCAAACCTTTAGCTTTGATGGGGAAGAATTTTCATAGGCACTAAGTTTCCTTTATCAAATTCCAAGTGTATTCTCTTTGCTTCAGCCCATTGCTTTATCTTCCTCATAGCCTTTGCGAGGTAGGCTCGTGCCATATCAGACTTCTCATATCAACCTTTGGCGGCAAACTTAAATATGGTAGGACTTAAAACTTTATACCCAATTGTAAGGGTGAATGAAGTCATTAGTTTTTACTCCATAGTAATATTAAATAGGCTAGCTCCCTTTAACTCACTCTTTTATAGGTTGTATGAGAATTGGGTAACAAAAAGTAATTTAGCCTAATCCTTTTGGGTGGCACTCACATAATGTCTCAAGTAAAGCTCTAATAAGGTATTCACCCTCTATACTTTTCCACTTGTTTATAGATGAAAGTCTGTGAAAAAGTTAAGCTCAAACCCCATCATTTTAAATAACTCCATTCAAAACCTACAAGTGAAGTGAGTGTCTCTATCATCCAAAATGGTCTTTGTATGCCCCAATACTTCACCCTATACTTGAAGAATAGATGTGCTACATAGTTGATTGTAAACTTAGTAAGCATATGAATGAACACTCAATACTTTCTAAATACGTATATACCACCATAATGTTTCCCTAATCTTTAGACTTTGGTAGGAATATGATGAAATCTATAGAGATACTCTCCCAAGTTTCTATGGTATGTGCAATCACTCTAATGGACCCTTGGGTTGAAGGTTATTCATCTTATCTTATTGACATAATAGGAAAGTCTTCACACCTACATCTTGATGTTATCCCACATTTGAGAATAATAATATATATGATCCATAAATGCTAATATGTGATGTACTTCAGGATGTCCTCTCCATTTCAAGTCATGACACTCCTTGATGATCTCATTTCTCAACCCTTGCCACTTTGGCACAGCGACTTGTTCTCATTTAGTAATGAGAACCCATCCTTTATCCAAAATCGATATGTCTTCCCTTGACTTACCAATTCTCCTAAGGTTATGGCTTGTAGGTCATGTTCTATCCCCTCCTTGATGTGATCCACCAAATAAAAACTTAAACTTGTGATGGCTTCTTACTTCATCTTTTATTAAATGCATCTATCACTAGGTTTGTTCCACTTAGGTTATACCTATCATAAAATCAATCTCCACTAAGAAAGCTTGCTACCTAACTTAATATATTATCAGTATTTACCATGAACTTGGATTCCTGATCTAACAACTCCTTTAATTCCCTCTTTCGTTCTTCAAATTTGGGAGGCAACATGCAGAAAGGCATTATTGCAAATTGGGTGGCACCTTATACTCAACCTTGTGATCTACTTCCCTCTCTAATGGGATTTGCTTTAGTAACTTAGGTGGCATAACATCTTTAAACTCCTAAAAGGCTTGTGTGACTCCTCTAGATAGCTTCTTCAGTAATAAGGTCCCCTCTTCCTCACTCAATGCTACCAAGTATGTGGGTTATGCCTTCTTTACCCCTTAGAGAGTTGCATGGCTAAAAGTTTCTTAGCTTAAGAGCTTACCTCTTGTGCTGATGGCATCATGCATGTATTATTAATAATTCTTAAAACATATATATTTTAGAGTAAATATCCTTTTGCCCTCCTGTGTTTTCATGATTTATAAAACACCTTCTATATTTTTAAAAATATCCCAGACCCCTATGTATTTTAACAAAATTATCAAATACCCCCTAACACTATTATGTGTTGACGTGGCATTGACATGGCAAGGTGATAGCCTGTTATGGACTACCAAATAATAAATTTACCTAACTAACCTAACTAAGTAGCTAAGGTGAGTCAGGGTCGATCCCATAGGGAGCTAGGGTACGTTAAAGCTATTCTAATGTTGCATAAAAAGGAAAAACAAAAACATTTAGATGTAAAGATATTAAAACTAAACACTAAAGATCATTAATGAAATAGAACAAATAAACGATAAACAAATAACAAATACAACAAGCTGGGTAGAAGATAAATCCGGGATTCTAGACTTATAATTGATCCTCAAAATAGATAAGTTGTGACTGGTTTAAGATGCTAGCATATAGGTTCAAACAAGCTCTCAAACCCTCAGTTCCTCCAAATTTAGATAGGTCTTATGTGATAGAAAACCTACCCCTAACCACGAGGCAACCTCTAGATTTAACGACCTGATAGCATTAACAAACTAGAAAACGACTAACCTAAGCCATGGTCACACAAGCTCAAACCATGTAACCTAGAAGAATGGAATCCTAGATTAATTAGGTAAGCTTACTTACAAACCCAATCAACCTATTGCTACTTGTGGTATTAACTATGGACAATTATGTATCACAAGTTACCACCTATCAATTGAACTAAGAATCATACCTAGGATAGCTAATCTTAAGCCTTAATCCTTAATTCATGACATTTATGCGGAATTCCAATTCAATCCTAATCTAAATCACAAAACTCAATTTAATTCAATTTAATTCTCACAATTATTAAGCCTAAGATTCATCAATATCTTCTAACCCACAACACAACTACCCTAACATCATAAAAATAACGCAAAACACAAACTAAAAATATAGAAAAATCAACAATAACACATAAAAAATGACCCAAATAATGAGAATACACTGGAAAATAAAGGAAACAAAACTTATATTGATTAAAAATCAAGATTCCATATATAAAAAAACCAAACACAAAGAAAATAGTGAATAAAAAAAATAAATGCATAAACAATAGGAAAAAAAACATCAAGAATAGTAAGTATCTAAGGTCAAGAAAAAGAAATAAATGAAGTAGAAACAAGAAAATACTCAAATTAAGGTAAAACATGGAAAAACAAAACAAAACAAAACCTTAAACTAAAGAAGAAGACCATTTTAAAACTAATGGAGAGCCTAGAAAAATGTCAGGGCTTTCTCTATCATGCTTTTTATGCCCCTTATATATGTCTTGGAGGGCTGCTAGGTTTTTGGAGATGATATGGGAGAAATTTCGTCAAAATTTTCCTTATGAATTATAAAAATGAAATAATTTGACAATTTTCGTTTTTGTCCCAGAATTTAACAACTTCTGCCCCTTTCGCTGTATAAGCTCTAACTCCTTCTATACAGCTCCAATTGTCATAAAATTTGGTATGTAGGCTCCTCACATGATGCTCTTGCACTTCATAAAATTTCAGAATAATCAGAGCTCTAAAAGTACACCTAAGACATCACCGAAGTCACCTATACAAAAACTGATATGCAACTGAGCTTGTCTTGTTCTCTTCTTTGTCTACTCTTCATGGCTTGTTATATGGCCTTCAAATTTGGTGTGGAGCTTCATAACGTCATGCTATAAGTCCTAAAATTGGTTTCACACCTCTTATAGTTACAATTGTAATCCAATTATGCTCAAAACATGGCCCTTTCAACTTATATTTGTGCCTAAAGGTCAAATCTGCATGTAAACGCAAATGGAACATAAATTAAACTTTTAAATAACAAAATAGGGATGAAATGGCATTTTAACACATATGAAAATACTATAAAATGCATCCATATCACAGGGCGCTAACGTGGCAAGTTAATCGTGGTGAAGTGGCGGTGGTGACGTGGCAGGGGGTGTTTTAAAAAAATGAAAAATAAAAGGGGGTTTTTGAAAAAAATAAAAATAAAAGGAAATTTTGAAAAAAATGAAAACTATTAGAATAAAATTTTCATAATTAAGAATAATTAAAATAACCATTTTAATGAGATAATTAACTCAAATTAATTAATTAATTAATTAATTAATTATAACTTAAAATTTATTAATTTAAAACTCCAATTAAATATAAATGTATATTTATTCATAATACTTGTATTAAAAATAATCTTAGGATAAAAATTTCATAATATTAATTACACGACAATATGTGATTTAGTAATAAAAATTTTACGGTCATTAATATTGTTTTTTTCATTTTTATTTCATGATTTTATTTTTCATTTTTTAAAATAAATTTATTTAATTTAAATTTAAAAAATTTATTTAATTGAAATGTATCATAAAATAATTTAGTAATAATAATTAAATAAGAAATAAATTCTAAATATAAATTAAAATACTCTTAAATATACATAAATGCATATTTATTATTAAATATAAAAAATAAAATTTTATTTATCTTTCTTATTTATATTTTTATTAAAAATATATTCTTTAAAAATAAAATAAATATATGTCTAT
>JAOXYD010230595.1:0-18016 GCA_028565735.1 Pinacopodium congolense
TTTTAAAAAAGATTCATAATTGTCATGTAATGCCTTTTCTTTTATCTCCCTTTGATAATTTGCGACTTAAAAAATTTCTATTTATAATTAATTTAAGTGATTATAAATACTTTTCAAAGTTATAAATGTAATTGTAAATCTAGCAGTAACATGATGCACAATCTTGATCATTTCTTCTTATTTTCTTGACTAAGAAATTTTTTTTTAATGATCATAAAAAAATTGTAATTTTAGATATATGCGAAGTAAAATAAAAAATATGATTCGCACTTCAATATCTTTTAAAATAAAAATGAGACAATGAAAATGCATGAAAACTAATAAATATGCTCATACTTTAATTACAACAAATACTAAATTGATATAATTAGCTACAATATCTATTTAAAAAAAGATGAACTATATTTTTTAATTTAACCCAATTTACAATTTCATAAAATAAAATAATAAAAATATGAATATTTTCTACCAAGTCAAAATATCAATAAACTTAATAAAAATTATTTTATAATAAATTAATCAAAATTACTTATCTTTGATTAATTCAACTAAAATAGTATATCTTGCTATTTCTCATCTACATCTATATGAATCCATAATCAGTTAATGTTATATGTTTAAATCCTAAACTAAAAATATAAATCTCATAATAAGAAGGGGTTTTAAATTTAAAACCTATTGTTGTTATAGCAACAATTACTTCTTCAAAATAAAATAAAATAAAAATATTCAAAGAAAAACATAATGATATATCATTTAATGTAAGCTCCTTTACAACATAATACAACGTCATTATCATACAAAATACTTTTAAAAAAACTAAAAGAATTTATATTAATAATTTCTTTTTCTTTTTCTAATACTTATTGTACTTTACCCAATGTTTTAAATATCGTACCGGTATCGGATTTAGTTTTAAAACAGGGGGATAGGAGATAACATCTTACAGGCCCAAGAAATTCTAGGAAACTATCAAATAGATAATGACCACAGTAGATGTACTTTCAAGATTAATCTAAAAAAAGCCTATGATACCATCTAATGGGATTTCGATCCAAACTCTTAGATTCATGGGCTTCCGTGAACCCTTCCTTCTTTGGATTATGGAGTATATCTCCACTCCCTCTATTTCTATCCTAGTTAATGGTGAGCCTTCCCCTCTTTTAAAAATCCAGTTTGACCTATGTCAAGTAGACTTATTGTCTCCCTATTTATTTATTATTTGTATGGAAGGCCTAACCTAAATTATCAACTACCATATCTCTATACGTTTTAATTTTTCTTATCACTAAAAATGTGGGGAAATAAAGCTTAGCCATCTTTTCTTTGTTGATGACTTGCTTCTTTCTACAGAGCTGACTCCCCTTCTATTCATACTCTTTTCCAAGCTTTGACTCTCTTTTGACCCCTGTCTCCAAACAATCTTTCTAGGTTAGTCTCCTGAACCTCTAGAATTTCTATGGATTCCCTTCCTGATAAATATCTTAGTTTGCCTCTTATCTCCTTAAATCTCTCCAAATCTAACTATCTTGCCCTCCTTCTAAAAGTTGAAAGCAAAATTTCTTCTTGGTCTACCAAATCCCTCTCCTTCATAGGCTAACTTTAGCTTGTGAATTCGATCCCCAATTCCTTCCATGTATCTTAGCCCTCTTACTAGCCAGTGTCATCAGAGATATGGAAAGGAAACTTAGAAACTTTCTCTGGACTAGTTCTTCAAATCTTTCCCATCATGCAAAAGTTAAATAGGTAGAGGTTTGTCAACCTAAGTAGGAGGGAGGCTTAGGCATCAAACTCTTAAGATCATGGAACAAAGTCTTTCTTGAAAAAATAATGTGGATTTCATTGATAAAGAAGCCTTATGGATTAAATGGGTATATAATATAATCTTGAAGGAAGAAAGCTTATGGTCTTACAAACCTTCTTACAAAGATTACTGGAGCTAGAAGAAAATCCTTAAAACCATAGACATCTTCCTTCCAAAGTTCAAATTTGAAATAGGGAATGAGGAATCAGCTTTTCTTTAGAGCTATCCTTGGCACCCTACTGGAGTTCTTACCCACAACTTTTCTTGCAGAATTATCTAATAGTATGGTCTAACTAGGAGTAGCAAGGTCTTAAGTATAATTACCAATAATAACTAGGAATGGTCTAAAGCCAACTCCCTTGAATTAATTGAACTAAAGTAGATTGTCATTCTTTACCTCCCAAATAACAGGTGAAAGAATTTTCTTAAATGGGAGGGAAGATCCAAGTAGTTTTCTAAAAAAGAAGCATATAATTTTCTTGTTCCTCCAAGAAGCTCCTTTCCTTAGGCTCACTTGGTATCATTAGCTCATATTTTCCTAAACATGGGTTCATTCTCTTATTTGCCCTCTAAGGCAAGCTTGCTACAAAATACAGGCTTATATATGAAAATTGTCTCAATATCTATGAGGAATGAGAAGGACACTCAATCCAATGTGAAACAATTATGTGCCTCCTCTTATTAGCTAGTAAGTGCAATCTTTCTCTCCAAAGCTCCAGAGGTGGCACTTTTCAAAAACAACAAAATCAAGCTAAATTAGGATCTATGACCTACTAACTGCTTTTATTTTCTTGGTTCGCCACCAAATTCTTATGATAGGGGTGTAAGAGATAAGAATCTATTGACACTGTCTTGACGAGAGTTCAGGTGCAGCGTATTCAGTCTAGAAGAAGGGCATTCATGATGTAAAAACTCCCTAGTCAAAGTGAACCAATCCAAATCTTGGATTTAGTTGAATCAAAATCAGATGATATCCATATTTCTGGGCATATTTTGTAGATTTGTGCTCTTATTCCTTTGGATAATTTCGTTTTCCCACTATTAGTTGTTCATTCAGATCCTTTTTTGGGTAGATTTTGCATATTTGTATTCTTGTTCCTTTGGGTATTTTCGTTTTTTTACTATTTGTTCTTCATATTCTTGTTAAATTCATTTTTCTAGGTAGATTTTGTAGAATTCTTATTCTTTTATCTTTTCATTTTCCCATTCAGATTCTATAGATTGTGTTCTTATTCTTTTGTATCTTTTCATTTTTCCATTGTTAGTTCTGCATTTTTCTGGTCAAATTCATTTTCCCCATGTGTGTTCTTTGTTTGTTTGTCACTCTTCATATCCTTAAGTGTCTATTTTTGTTCTAACTCATTCAGAAATCTGATTGTTGTGTTCAAATGTCTATTTTTGCTATTGGATTAAGTTCAAACAAATTTTACTGTGTAATTAAGATTTTTCTAACTCTAACTCAAATTATTATATTCTAAGTTGTAGAAAAAACACAAAAAACAAAAAATAGACAAAAAAGAAAAGAAAAGAAAGAAAGAAGGGTGCAAATTAGAATATGGACAGCCTTGTTAAAACTTGAAAACTTGAACAATAATTGATTAGATTTTTTTTTGTGTTCTTGTTACCTAAACAACTAGATTAAGGAGCTGCCTAATTCCTATGAACGTTGTTTATGATTTTTAGGGTGCCAAATCTTTGAAAACTATTCAGATCTCCTATGACACGCATCTTACAGGACACCACTTTTAACGGGGTTATATGAGGAGCTAATGTACTTTGCTAAGTCTGCTGAAATGTCTACTTAGCCAGCCAAAGAGCCTACTCAAGCCACTAACAACCTTTAATAATAATTGAAGGCAACTGTTTAACCTCAAGAGTCCTCTAAAATTGAAGTTATTTATCAGGCCATGGATTCTCACCTACCTGATGCACTTTTACCCTCCCCAGCTCTAACTTCCATAGTGTGGGAGAGTCATCCGCCATTAGTTGATCCTGTCTTTCCTCCTCCTCCATCTTGGAAGCTAGAGTTGTATCTCTAGCTTGAGCAATCCCAGGGAGTCTTCACCCAATAGCAGTTCTGGGCCCCTCCTTACTGTTAGGCCAATTTGCTTCTGAGCGTCTTCAAGTTCTTAAACCCTATAAAGAAGATGGTAACTACTTAACCTAATTTTCTCAAAAAAATTTTATATCGATGAGTCTAAATCCCAAATTGATTATGAGGTTTTTCTATCACTGTAAAGACAAAAAAAAAAGTGGCCAATGAAAAAAGTGAAAGGGAAAAACAAGTTTTCCTCCCTCCATAAACTCTTATTATGATATTTGTATTATTGAATACTACATGGGATGATAAAAGGAGAAGCGATAAACTTTTTAAGTGAGAGTCTGTGCTAGTGTTTCTGCTCTTGGCTCCCCCTTTTTCATTCTATTTGCCCTCCCTAGCCTCTTTGCCTATTGTGTTACCTTCGTTCCTTTCTTTGGGCTGCCAACACCTGCATATATTTTGGTAAGTCCTCTTCTTCTTTGGCTCTCTAACTTGACTCCTCTCTCTTGAACCTACTTTCGCTGCCTTGTTGATTCCGCTCATAGCTGCTGCCTTGCACTCTACTCCCTCAATTCCTTTTAGCCTCTTGAAGCCCCCTGTAGCCTAGCCTTTTTTTACTATAGTTGTCCCTACTGTGCTTGGCCCTTCTCTCACTAAGACCTCGACCCCTTCTTTTTTGAGTCCTTCCCCTTCCCGTTTTTCAAAACTCGACTCTCGTCCTTCGTGTCTGGCGGTGTGCTCTGTCTCCCAGGTCTCTTCTTTTGGAATGTGGCCCTCCCCTCAGGAAGCTTCTCTATTTCCTGCATTGGGCCTTGCCCCCTCCTCCTGCTTCTAAATCTTGGTGAGATGTGGGTGTTGATGACCCTATCCTTATTGATAATGATAAACTTCAATTTTTCCCCCAATGATTCTTAGGGATATGATTCGAGTTGACTTCTTGATGTTACTGAGCGAGAATATGAGCGCCTCTGCAAGTGTTTGGTTGGTTTTTCTTAGGGAAAAAGCTCGCTTACCCAGTGGTTCAGCGAGTGGTGGCTCATATATGGAATTTCTTTGGGATCCAAGAAACCCTAATCAAAGGGGAGGATCATTACCTATTCCGTTTCTCCTCAAAGGATGGTCTTGAACAGTCTTAGACCAAGGCCCTTGGCACAGCTTGGGCAGGCCTCTTTTTCTCAGGAGATGGTTGCGGGTTCTCTCCATCTCGGCAGAACAAGTTTCAGTGGCCCCGATATAGATCCATTTTCACAATGTACTACTGGAATACTGGATGGAGGATGGCATTAGTAGATTGGCCAATGTTGTAGGAAACCCTATTCAGGTGGATTCTACAACCTCTGAATTGAAACTTGACCATTATGCTTGGTGTTGCATTGAGGTAGACTTAACTCAACCTTTCCTTGAATCTTGTAAACTAGTTGTTTATGATGTTTAGGGCTAGAAATCGTGGGTTTTAGTAGACATATCCTATGAATGGAATCCCTCGACTTCCTCCCTTGCTAAGCAGGAGTGACATGCTACGAGGAAAAAGTTTGTTTTTCGCTTATCTAAAGACCTACTTGCCTCGGCCTCTCCTCAGGCCCCTGCTTGCCATGTCAATTCTTTGGTGGTTGAAGGCGGACTAAGTCTTTTGGACCCGCATCCCTTGTTGTCCTCCCTCCTTCCTTAGGCTGTCAATTTAGCTAAGTCCTAAGACTCTGCACCTTTCCCAGTCATCCCCCCTTGGTGCTAACTATGTTTAATACAAGTATCACTAATTATGCTGCTTCTGTTTGTGCAGGTACTAGAATCAACTCTAGCCTTAGGGGTTCGGTCAGGTGAGAACTGAGGTCTTCCTCGTCAATTAGGCTAGAGCTGTCCCCTTAGCTTGCTCCACGGGTAGCTAACCCTTCTACGACCCCTCCTTTTGGCGATCTACTTTTGCTTGACTCCACCAATGCTCCTTCGTTGGATCATGTGGGCCTGGATCCCGCTGCTAATTCTTTTAAATCTACTGGTACTTCCCTTTTACCCTTGGGTTCCTTGTTTAATGAGGATTTTTGTGATGATTCCTTGGCCCCTGAAGCTTCTGTGTCTATAGCATAAGATAAGAAGGGCAAAAAGAAGAAGTCTCTTCTTGCCCTGACAGTCAGATGATTAAGTTTAATTTCTGGAATGCTAGAGGACCTAATGGTCCTTAGGCTTAAGAATTTTGTCAAGCGAGAGAACCCCTATTTTTTTTTCCTTCTGGAGTCAAGACTAAAGAAGGTTTTGTTCGTAACTTTCAATAGGCTGACTATGTCAAACTTATCTGTGTTTGGAATTTGGACCTGGTGTCTTACCAACTTTTCCTCTTTGCTGCTCAATTCTTGCACCTATCTGTCTCTGTGCCTAGGTTGGGGTACAATTTTGTTCTTTCTTGTGTGTATGGTCTTCATGATATGGCCTCCTACCTTCCCCTCTAGCAATCTACTTCCTCCCCCTAGCTCCTTGCAGGGGATTTTAAAACCTACCTTCCCCGCTCATGTTTGGTGGGTTTTTTGGACCTAAGAGACTGCCTGTTTAATTGCAACCTTTGTGATCTTCAAGCCTCTGGTTAGTTCACCTGGTCTAATAAACAGGCTACTCCCTACTTTATAGAAAAAGAGCTGGATAGAATCCTGATAAATCCCCTTTGGCTCTCAACTTGCCCTACTTCCTCTAGTGTTGTTGGGTTGTCTCTCTTCTCTAACCATTACCCTTTGACTCTCCTTTTGCTTAGTTATAGCAAAGGCCGCTCTCCCTTCAGGTTTTTCAACTTTTTGACCTCCTTACCAACCTTTCTTCCTTGTTTTACTTTGACTTTTAGCACTCCTATTTGGGCACTCCTATGTTTAGAATGGTTTATAAGCTTAAGGTTGTCAGGCTGGCATTGAAGTCCTTGCAAAGGGAGGCAATCCTGACCTTAGCTTTGGGCCATCAATTTTCCCAATATAATCCAAGGACTTAAAATTTTCATCCATGATTTCAATCTTGCTTTTGTCTATCTCCTTAAGTCCAAAATCATGTCTCTAAGTTGGGTTCAGTCTCCAGCTCATTCTATTTCTTTTGGGTCTTCTTTTGTCCATAACCCAAGTTTAGGGAAATATGCTCATATTATTTGATTTTTGAAAACCCTACCATTGTCTCCTACTAGCTTCTTCAATCCACTGACTAGTTGATTCATCTTAAAGTCTCTATGTTGGGTATGCCTCTCAAGTTCCCTCCTTTCCTGTGTATATGGGCCACAATGATGTTCGGAGGCTTTCCCACCTTTTGAAATATCTTAACCTTATTCATTGGCAAAGTTCTAGTATTATGTGGGTAGTAGAAAGGGACATTAATTCCATTCTTTCCCCGAGTGAATCTACCAATCCTAGCCTTTCTAATTTCATAGGCATATTTGACCTACGAGAATGCCTCTTCTCATGCAACTTGAGTGACCTTTGCTCTTAATGAGAAAACTGCTAAATCTCTGGCCTTGAATACTTATCTGTCAGCTTTAGCCCATCAAGAATCCTTTTATCGCCAGAAATTCAAAATTTCCAAGTTGAAAGGAGATAAAAATATCAAATTCTTCCATAAATCTATCCTCTAAAGATGTAATAGAAATACCATTTCTCCCTTATAAGTTCCAATCTCTCTCTTGTCTATGATCCTAAAAAAATTAAGCTTTTGGTATACAATTAATTTAAGGACTTTATAGGGACTGATTAATCTTTCTAACCTAGGCTTGAAATCCTGATTAGTTCCATCAAATATAGACTGTCTCAACCAATTGTAGCTTCCCTTTCCTTGCCATTTTTTGCATTAGACATTAAAAATGCATTCTTTAGCTTCAACACCTCTAAAGCCCCGATATTAATGGGCTTAATGGTCATTTTTTAAATCATTCTAAAGACCTCCTTAGGGAGGACCTGACCAAGCCTATTCAATAATCTTTACTAATGAAAAGCTCATGAAAGAGGTAAATGCAACCTTTGTAACTCATGTTCATAAGAATTCCCACTTGTCCATTATTTCTAATTTTTTCCTTATTGTAATTTCTTATACAAAGTCATAGCAAAACTATTAACAGACGGACTTAACCTGGTCCTCCCTCTCTCATTAGCCTTAACCAATTAGCTTTCATTTAAGGTAGAAGAATTAAGGATAGTATCCTCTTAGCTCAAGAGGTTATTCAGAATTACCATATTGGCAATGGTTACCCTAGATGTGCCTTCAAACTTGACTTGAAAAAATCCTATGATTCTATTCAATGGAACTCTTTTATAAAATCCCTCCGGACCATGGCCTTCCTTAAACCTTTCATTTAATGATATTACAGTGTATCTCTAATCCTTCAATTGCTAATCTTGTCAATGATCTCTAGATTGATTAGAAGATCCCTTTATAGAATCCCTTCCTTGAAGAAAACTAGATCTTGTGGAATGAAATTGAATATTTGATGATACATGCCTAAAAAATCGATCCTTGTTTACCAACCACACATTATCTTCCTTAGAAAATCCAATTCATGTGGATTATTCACCCAACTAAGGAAAAGATCTTAGGCCACATATGAAATTAAGCACAATTTTACCAAGAAATAACCCACTCCTTTGATGAGAAGAGACGAGAAACATGCTATTATTTGATTAAATAGTTGAACTAGCTCCTGGTTGTTTGAAAAATCCCTACACTTCAGTTGGGATTTTTTATAAAAAGCAAACATAACATAACAATTCCAATCTTTCACTAAGATTTTGAATAGCTTTCCTGATTTCAAATTGATTATGTTTTGGCCCTTCCTCATAGAAAAATGATCAAATAATTCCCAATCACAGTCCTTTCAACTATTAGCTCCCTTCATTTTAAGTATCTTAGCATTCCCTTTATCTCTTCTCAACTATCTTATTTTGACTCACTCCCTCTTTTAGGTAAGATTGAAAATGGAATTTCCTCTTGGACCACTAAATCCTTGTCCTTTTTTGGTTGCCTTTAGTTAGTAAACTCTATTCTCAACTCTTTCCATGTGTACTAGATCTCCTTCCTTATTCCTTCTCCTTGGTATTTTTATAAAGGTAGTGGAGAGAAAGTTAAGAAATTTTCTATAGACAAGTTCCTCTAACAAGAACTTCCATTCTAAAGTTAGATAAGAAGAATCTTATAATCAAGCTACTAAACACCATAGAATAAAGTCTTATTAGCTAAAAGAATTTGGAATCTTTTTTCTAATGATGAAGCTTTGTAGGTTCAATGGGTTCATACTGTTATCGTCAAAGTTAGGAGTTTCTTGGCTTACAAAACTACTTATAAGGATTATTGGAGCTAGAAGAAGATTGTCAAAACTAGAGACAACTTTATTTAGAAGTTCAATTTTATAATTGGGAATGGGGAAAAGGTTTTCCTTTAGACTAAACCTTGGAACCTGGTAGGAATACTCACCAAAACATTCCCTTTTAGAACTATCTATGATTCGGGACTTGTGCTCACAATAAAGTCTCCCATATAATCCATAATAATGGTTGGTGCTAGCCCTTTACAAATTCCCCCAACCTTCTTATTCTTAAGCAAACTCCTATCCCATACCTTCCCCATTAGTTTAAACCTGGTAAGCTTAAATGGGTGGGTAGTTTAAGTCCTTATCAAATAAGGAAATTTTCAATTTCCAGTCCCCCTGTTACTCCCCTCTAAGTGGACCAAACTAGTATGGAATACTACCAACTTACCTTAGTATAGTTTCATTCTATGGATGGCATTAAAAGGCAAGTTGACAATTAAAGACAAGTTAAAATTTGACCACTACCTTAACTTCAGCATTCTTTTCTTGACAGATGATGAACGCCATGATAATTTATTCTTTAATTGCCCTTACTCCCTCTAGATCTGGTCCCACTTGATGCACATTAATATAATTACATGGTTACCCTCTTCCCTTTCCTCAGTGGGGCCTTGGGTTCTCCAAAACTTAAGTAGCAACTCAGCATAAGGGATTCTACTGAAAACTTACCTCTCTGTGGCTAGGTATATGATCATGAAAGAGAGAAATGATAGAATTTTAAAGGACAAAGCTACTTTTGTCCATAACTTATGTGTCTCCATAGTTTAGATAGTGCGATAAATATTCTCATCCATCGACTCTACTGTCCCTAGCTTTCATAACCCAAAGATAAAAAAAATTGGAACCTTTAATATGCTAATTAGTTATACTTTTGCAGGGCCATCGATTATCCCATCCATTGCTATAGGTCTAGTTCTCATGATCAGCCTTAGGGGGTTCTTATGCTGACAAGATGGGAACCTTTACTCTAGTATATCTACTCTTAAAGGAAAGCTACCCTAAGACCAAGCAGGGCAACTAGAAGTGAACCAATCCAAATTCAAGACTTGGTAATTCAAAAGATGAATATACAGTCCATTCCCTTTCCTAGAAAGCTGATGCTCAATACCACCCAAGTCCTGCTATCAGGCTAGGTAGTTCTTTTTAATAGGGTTGCTCTACCACACCCCCCGTATGGCTGGAGGAGTACCATATGGATAGCCAATTCTTGTCCTCGACTAATTCAGCTCCTAGGCCTAAATACAGTGAGGCTTGGGCAAAAATATAAGATGTCAGCCACAATAACTCAAGGTAATGCCATAAAACCTCCATCTATAGAACTCCCAAAGAGAAAGCATCTAAGAAGCCAAGAAGTACTTGGGTGCACTAGGACGAGGAGAGAAAGCTATTGTGTATAGAGCCCCTTGTAGTATTTGGTAGTTTTGGACTCCCCCTTGAGCTTAGGAATTCGCATCCACTTTAGACAATTTATAGTAGAGTCACTGATCTAGTGGTGTCCTATAACTTGTTCAATTTGCTGCTCTCTCAGTTTTTGTTTCTGTTTTGTTTAGGATACTATCTCTTCCTTGACTTGCAGGCTTTTGGTCACCTTTTTTAGGACTTTGTTTTTTGTTTATCAACAGTTGTAGTCAATTTGTTGGGGGCTCCCTTGCATTTAGTATATTCTCTTATTTCTAATATTTTAATTAATTTCAGTTATTTTCTATTAAAAAAAGACAAACCACCTTAAGTTCTTACGGAGATTGAAGAAATGTTGTAGCAATCCACTCCTGAAAAAGGGTGACAACAAAGTTTCAAAGCCAATGCATCTATAACAATGGATAAGTATACCTACGAGTACAAAACTACAAACAAAATAAGGATGTAAAAGCTACATGTTAAATGAGAGGTTTCCAAATATATTGCCTAGTATCATAAAAGCTAACCTAAGAGAGAAACTCAATTTAATTTTGATGCTAAGCAATAAAGACTTATAGGGTAATGATGAGAAGAAGGAATTGGATGATAAGAGTGAAGAAAAAGAGAAGGAGGTGAACAAGAAATAATGAAGAGGTAGCTAAAAAGAGGATCATCCTAGGTTATTTGTAAAGTCTAAAAATTCAATCAACCACCTAGGATATTCTACTCTCAATAATCAAAGAGTACTTAATTAGATTAGTAATTTGGTAGATTCATGTAGGTTTTTAAAAAGCTATAAATCAACATATCCTTTAGAGAAGCATTATCATAGATGCCATTCTATGTAAGGTTCTTAAAGTTTATTTAATTTAACAAAATGAAAATGGAGGAGTATGAGATAGTAAAGTTTGATGGGGAGTGCTAAGCTATACTAATAAAGAAGTTCCCAATAAAGCTAAAAGATTTAGGGAGTTTTACTATACTTTATACTAGTAATAGTACAAGTAGACAAGAATTTAATAGATTTATACAATCTAGTATTAATTTAAAGCCTTTATTTGTTTCAAGAACCTAGGATTACATTAAGTCAATAACAGTCTTGTGATAGCTTGTAGATCGTTCTATCACATACCTACTGGGAATCATTGAATATGTTTTTGCTTATTAACAAATTTATTTTTCATTAGATTTCATAATGTTATACATGGAAGAAGATTGAGATATCTCAATCATCCTTGGCCTTTAATGGAAATTGCTAGTGCTAATATGTGAAGAGGGAAACTCATATTGAAGCGTCAAGATGAGAATATGGCTTTTAATGTTTTTCATTCAATAAAATTTCCCTGTAGTAGATGTTTGTAAGTTCTTTGGAGTTAAATTTCTTAATCTAATCCAATTTCTTTGGTCAAAAAATGGAGCAGGAAGAATGAACCTATAAGAAGATTATGAGTGCAAAGAGAGACTTTAGTGAGAGATGCTTTGAATTTCACCTTCCTTGACTGACCTTTTCCTTCAAATCCAATATGTTTCTCTATTCCCTTTGATTCCTTTTAATTGATCTCCCATTCCTAGACCCTCTACCTTACATGTAGTGGCTATTAGTGCTTATCTTCGGACAAGATGCATGGTCACCTATGCATGCTTGGCCTTCAAACTTCTCTTTACCTTATGCCCCTTATCACTTCATCTCCTTTCCTACTTCGTTCCCTGTCTCTTATAACATCTCATCAACCCCCTTGTGTGATCATCTTTCTTCTTTAACTTGTGGCAGCAGGTTGACTTTCCTTCTCCTATTTTTGTTTCTATAAACCTAAACGTAAAACCTTACCCCCATTCACTTTCTTGATTTCTTCCCCTTCCCTAAAGCCTGGATTAGCTTTAAACCCCTTACCCTTTTACCCTAATTTTCATCCAAGTTTTCTCCTCTTTTGACTAACCCTAGATCTTCTTTCCCTTTTTTTTGCAACCCCAACCTCCCTTGAAATGGTTTCCAAAACTTTTATTGCTCCCTCTCTAAGTGCAGCACCATCCTAGCCCCAAGAAATCCCTCCTTCAACAACCTAGTTATTTACATCAATCCTTCTTGCCTTCTAGGTGGGTCATGAGATCATCCTAGGTCTTTAATCTCTTTAGAGTATGACCAAACCCAATTGAGATGAAGTAGCAAAAGGGATCAAATTTAGTGGAGAGCCCGAACCATGCAAGACATGAAATACCTAATCCCCCTTTAGTGAAGTCCTAAAAGGTGCCTGAAAAACATGGAGAAAGGACTCAACTTCATGTTTCTTACTTTGGATTAAGCCTCCTCCATAGATAGCTAAAAAGGAAGTGGAAAGACTAAAACTTTATTTGATTTTTTTCCTTGGGAAGAGATTGGCAGTATCATTTTTTAGAAAGCAATTGACATAATTTGGAGCAGTTTTAGGTTAACAGAAGCCTAAATCATAGGAGATGACATTTTCATGTTTAATTTTATGACCGCCAAAGATATGAACTCATTCCTTGATCTTGGCCCTTATCATATAAATGGAAGTCCTTTATTTTGGAAGAAATGGAAAAAAGAGATTCAAGAGAATAAGAAGAAAATTTAGTCCGCCCCTATTTATGTTAAATTCTTCAATGTCCTTATTAGTATTAGAAAACAAAGGGTTTAAGTCAGATTGCAAGTTCAGTACGAGTTTTGATGGAGGTAATTTGCTTGCATCAACATTCATTGATTTGTTACAAGGCATTGGAGTTCCTATGAAAAGGGAAAGAGCTAAGCACATGAAGTATTCTTTGCAAGGTTTAATTAAGAACATTCAAGACAATGATGTTATTTTGCAAGGTACTAAAGTATTACCAATATTAATCACTTATCTTTGAGCCCATGAAGATGGAAAAAGCCTAACATGTGAAAAACAATACTTGGAGCCCAATATGTGAGGATGATCTACATGCTTGTTTTTAATGAAGCTCAATCTACATATTCTCCTTTTGAAAAGGGGACATGAGCTTGGAGGGTAATTTCATATTTTGAATTTTCTTCATTAATTGTTATTACTTATTAAGTTATTTTTTAAAGGATTTCAAATTCAAGGCTGATTTATGTCCATTAATTAAAGAAATCCTTCTTAGTCAATTCTTTCCTATTTAATTATGATTAGGGATAATTAGGAAGATCTTACCTTATATGATTTCATCAATTCTCTATTATGAGAGCTTTCTCTTGATTCTTTATTCAATAATTAAATTTGATCTCTTCAAACCAACTTGTAGTGATCAACAAGTTTTTTTGGGATCAAGTTCTTTACTTGATTAAAGATAAATTTTAGGGATTATTTTTCTTTGTTGGTTTTCATTGTTTGGTGTTCTTCACCAAGGTTCATATCATTTGGTATTTGAGCCAAAATCATTGAATCAAGTTTTATTTATCCTTGTTTTCATCTATCATTATTTTTATTGCTTGTTTACTTTTTTTTTTTCTTATTCATGTCTCATTAGTTTAGCAAAAATTACATCAAAGTAGTTCTAATCATCTCTTTTTCTTTAGTTTGAGTTGTATTAGTTATAAAAACAACAAAGAAAAAAAAATGCTTATCTTCAATCGTTGAACAAAGTTGCACAAATATGTTTCAATCAAAAGCTACAGGATTATGCTTTTCTTCAATGTAGCACACATTTTTCTAGTTTTAGTTTTGGTTAAAAAATATAAAAAAAATGAAGGAAGACATTTAATATCTTTCCATCTACTTCAAACTTTCCATTATCATCCTTAAGTTATTTCCTTTTATCTTCTTTCCTTCTATTATCATTCTTCTTCCTCATAACTTATTTCCTTGTTCATGCTTTATTTCCCTTTGACTTCTTTCCTTTTATTATCATTTTGTACTTTAATTTTTCTTTCCTTTCTTATTCTAGACATCTTAAAATTTTGAGTTCTGCTTTTCTTATTCCAACCATATCATTTCATGACTTTAGGCTTCTTGCCCCTCCAAAGTATCCAATATCATCCTTCATAATCACAGGAACTAGCCTCAAGCCAACTCGCCTGACCTCATTGATTTGAAGAACATTGTAATCCCTTATAATACTAACCTTTTGAGAACTGACTACATCATTTGGGAAGGCAAATCCTCTACTTTTAAAATTTGAGTTACATATAACCACCTTGTCCCCCTACTAGGAACATTCCATAGGCCAAACTAGTTTGGTCTAGGTACCATCTCCCTCGACATTGATTTACCCTCTAGCTTGCTCTCCAGGGTAAATTAGCCACTAGAGACAAGTTATGCCATGCTCAATGCGTAAACTTCTGCATCCTATGTATGGCTGGTGGTGAAAGCCATGACTGCCTTTTCTTTAAATGTTTTTACTCTAAAGAGCTGTGGTCTAGAGTGCAGTTTTGCATACTACAATGGACCCCCAAAACCCATCACCCAACATGTAGCTGGCTCCTTCCTTAGTTCAAAACTACCTTTGGCAAGGCTACCTTATTTACCATCCTCTTTTCCTCTTGTGTGTATGTCCTCTAAAGGGAGAGGAATACTAGAATTTTTAACAACAAGCAAACCATGGTGTAGAGCTATCTCTTTATCACCATCTAGTTAGTACGAAAGATCTTCCTCTTCTCCTTTATGTGAACCTTCAATTTAAAAGTAACATTGTTAAACAAATTTGGTATATGTAATCTATTAATGGTGTTTTATTTTTCAAGAAATTTTCTAGCTTCAACTATTCTATATGTGTAGGCTAAAGTTGTATACCATCAGTTTGCTCTTGAGGCTTTAAACTCTCTGTCTAGAAGAAAAACCTTGCACCAATGGATATAATCCAAAAGAAAAGCTACCAAAAAATCAAGGCCCATGACCAAAAGCACTTCAATCCATATTTCAAGCTTTGAAGACTTAATTGGGAACACAAAATAGGTTATGGATACAACTTCCTCCAAAGGCCCTTAGACCACCTCACAAGAAGCTATGACAACTAACCCTACAGGCTTTATGTAACCAGAACTCAACATTTAACAACTTTCCTAATCTTCCAGTTCTCTTCATCCCTTGAACTAGCATCCACTAAAATACAAAGAAAGGAACTCAAGTTCCAACATACAAAACACTAAAAGAAAAAGCTTCCCAGAAGAGTTGAGAAATAAGAAAACTAGGGGTCTTGGAGGCCCTTATAGCATGTAGACCTATCTTGGCACCCCTGATTGCTCTAAATAAGTTTGGTGCCCTTCCCCTTCCATAAAGCTCCCCTTTCCAAAAGGGTTAGTGATTCCTCTCTATTGAATTTCCTGTATTAGTTTACTCCTCTATTTTGCTTTTGCTCCTTATAAACAGTTATGCCAATTGAAGGTTAACCATTTTTTAAAAATAATAAAGTAAATTTAATTAAATAAAAAAAGTCTATATAAATGATAGAGCATGGAAGCTCCTAAATAGATAGAAAATAATGCTAAAAATAGGCTATATCCATCAAAGTTTGAAAAGGACAATATTTATAAGGTAGTTAAGAGTGGTGTTAATACCCAGTTGATGTGATGTAACTCAGTTAAGTAACTGGGAGTTGTTCACAACAAAATATTCACCTTTACGTAAAAAGATGGAGTGACTTCCCAACTAAATTACTTACATATTTAATTTATTATCTAATTAATTAAATGACAGCTCGAAATAAATAAAGGATGTGGAAGAGTCTGGAAAGTTATGCTTACTTTGATCATTATGTATGGCTGATTTGATTTCAACTAAATTGGTGCATAAATGAGTTAAGAGAGCTTGTTTGCATGAAGGGTACAATCTTTATTTATTGAAGGTCTTAACATTCTGTTTTTAAGCTGGTCACTTAATAATGGATTAAAAGTTAATCTAAGACTTGAGAAATCAACTTAGGTTTTTGGAAAAATAAATAAACAATAAAAATCAATCTTTGAATGAACAAAGCTTGATTATTTATGAGAGTTTGAGTTCTAAGATAGTAGATCTTGGAGTCAATTTCTTAATTTTAAAGCCTATTGACTTAATTTAATGCATGATCAAACTTTAAATTAAGATTAATAGAGAAAAAGGTATACCTTTTCTTAAAATTGTCTTAAATTTGTGAAGATACCTTAAATCAGCACTTGAAAATGTTAAATGCCCAATTAATTCATTAAAATCCTAATCCTTATCTATTTTCCACACTTTGGTAAATTTTTAAAGCAATTTAAAACTTAAAATTTCATTATTTGAAGTAAAGTAGGTTTAATTAGCATTTTTAGTCTTTTTAATCAATTAATTGAAATTTCTTAGACAATTGTGATCTAATTAGTCTAATAATTATTCCTTTTCCTTTTGGAACCAACACTCGAAGTCTTAAAAATACTCCACTATATTACTTATTCGATAGGGGCACTTACCTTTCATATTAGTTAATTCTAAGTTAAAATGGTGTTAAAGTTTCAATGACCTAACCATCTCTCAACAAGTGTGTAAGGACAACCCAATCTATTTTGTTAGTAATTATTTATTTTCATGTTTAATCATGAGAAGTGTTGGAGAAAATGTTAACATTGACCTTAAGATGTTCATAAAAGCCATCAAAGGTTTATTCCAGATTCTTAATATGAGATTAAATAATTTGGGGTCATCAAGTAGGCCAAATTCTTGTAGAAACCAACTGCATATTATGTAACAAGAGGAAGAAGTTGATTTTGAAGAGGTTGGCTTTATGAGAGAAAGAGGGGTTTTCTAAAGGCATGATAATAATTTAAGTAGTATTAAAAAGGAAAACCCAACATTCGACGCGAAAACCAAAGAAGGGGCACTCAATGCCGAATGCGCATAGGCTTCCCAAACCAACTGGGTTTGTTGGGCTCAGAGATTGCTGAAAATGCTTGGACTTTTTGGTAGCACATGATCTTTTCTTGGGGGCCAGGAGAACCCATTAGTTGAGCATTGCAAGGAGGAATCGATTGCTGAACCAGAGGTGTAAGACGTTCTGAATGCTTAGGTAGGATTAGAGGATGACTCTAGAAGGGGCCAGGATGGAGGGATGATTCCGTCTCGTCAACACTAGAGACATCAGAAACATCAATGATAATTAGCTCACTACGACAAGGAAGATGATGGCGGGATGTGGCCTGACGCTTGGAATAAATGGGCTTCAGCAAATCGTCCCTTTTACACAGGAGAGAAGGGGAATAACAAGTGATCATGGCACTCTGCCTCCGCCATACAAAGGATTCAGAAGTTAGGGCAGTAGTCAAACTAGAGTTAGTCATGAGTATTAAGTTTCCTTTAAAGGGCAAGTAAGAGGATAAAGCTATGATGGGGGGAGAACAAATGTAGACCATACCATTCAGAACCCAGGGAAAGACCCAGTAGATTGATAAAGGAACTTATAAACCTTAGCATTTGAAAAGGGTTTAGAGAAGCCAACCCATTCTAGACAATGGCAGCAATGAAGATTGGGAGCATAAGGAATAGAAATT
>JAOXYD010230604.1:0-18015 GCA_028565735.1 Pinacopodium congolense
TGCAAGGATTAATTTATGTTGCTTATTGATTTTTCAAATAATTTAAGATGATTTCTCATGCTTAAACTATCTTTAATACTAATCTTAAGTGGCCAGCTTAAAATTGGTAGTTTTAGATCTTCAATAAGCAAAATACAAACATATAAACATGCATATAAACTCTGTTAAAACATCAAAACATCATTCCATAGCAACAGATATGATTAGCTACACATTTTAATAAAAACATGCAAGATATACATTGTACACCACATATTATGAATAGATCTACAAATATAAGCTGAAATAAATAAGTTAGGAGTTACAAAATGTGTTTAGAATCCTCCTGGACAAGTCTTGAACTCCTTAGCTTGTTTTGGACATCACCACAGCTCTGAATCCACAAAATTTAGCAAGAAAATCAAAGCATATGCAAAGATATACACATAAGAACTTAATCTTTGATTTAATCTGAAAAATAGCAGAATATAATGAACAATATGAGTTAGAAAACCCCCTATGGTAATTTAGAAACTCAAATTTGTGTCTTAGCTGCAATCTTCAACTTATAGAATTCAAAAATACAATCAGAAACTCGAAATCTAAGTGTTTGAAGCTTAGGCCATCAAAGAAGAAAAAGAAGAGAGAAGCTAGAGGTTCTCTCACTACTATGATCTGAAATCTCTTGATTCTCTGCGTGTTATCTATTGTTTTTTGTTGTATACAGACTTTGAAAGACTCCCCTCACATGCCAGGAGACAAGGGACTTAACTAAGATCATGCCAATGTTGAAATTTGGAAGATATGGAGCTGAAATTGTTTACTTGGAGTATAACAGCACTCTGCTTCCCTACAACCCCACCCTGCATCCCTACAATGGCACCATCACAGGGTGTCGTTATAGGTCAAAATCTGGACAGTTTAACGGCCCCTTGTTCATTAGACAACGGCACCCTCTCATGGTGCCGTTAATGGACAAAATCAAGAAGTGTTCTTGATGTTTTTGATCCAATCTGCATTATTAAGCTCCATTCTGCAAATCAAGCATAATAAGGCATCAATTAAACAATTAAACACTGAATTAGGAGTCATAATTCAACAAATTAACAATGAAAATCATATCAATTTAACCCCTATCAAGTGTGTAAAAGGGCATAGTATTAAGACATAAGGTTTCATGCAAGAGGGATAGATCTAGATAGGACTAGGATGGGGATGACAACCACCTTCATCTTTAGTTAAGACGATTAGGATTTTTCTTAAAAATCTTATTTTTTATCGTAGGTTTATTAAACATTTTTTAAAATTACTCTTCCTTTAACTAAACTACTTGAAAAAGATGTTTCTTTTAATTTCTATGATGAATGATTGAATGTTTTTAATGTTTTGAAAAAGCAATTAACTCTTGTACCAATAATGGTGGCCCTAGAATGGAATCTTCCATTTGAATAAATGTGAGATATCAGAGATATTTAGTGAGAGTAATGCTTGGGAAAAGAAAAGAAAAGCATTTTCAACCAATTTAGTTTGCTAATAAGCCCTTAAAAGATCCATAAGAGAAATATAAAATAATAGAAAATGAATTACTAGTTATTGTATATGTTTTTGATAAATTTTTTTCTTATCTATTATCTAAGGTTATATATACAAATAACTTTTCTTTGAAATATTTATTGAGCAAAAATTATGTCAAACTATGGTTGGTTGGCTAGATTATGTTGTTATAGGAATTTGATATATAATTCAAAGACCAGAAGGGAGTCGAGAACCTAATAGCAGATCACTTATCTCACCTGGAGAAATTACATTTAAAGGATATATCTAATGAAGCGATCAAGGACTTCTTCCCTGACTAGTGTTTATATGCAATAGATATGCAAGTATTTAAGTATTTTGGTTTGTAAATACTACATATTAATTGTGTAAGCCCTATGGCATCCAAGAGGGTGATGACTTAGGTTTAAAAAACTTTTTAGCTAATTCAAACTAGCAACCTAAATCAATTGGAAACTAGATGCAATCACTAAACTAAGATTCATCCTAAGATGAAATGACAATGCAACTACCAAAATGATTGCAATAAGTTGAGATAAGTGAAGGACACAATCCAATTATAGAAGTGGTCCTACCCCACAGATAGGCTACATCTCCTTTCTAACGACTTGTTAGATGATTCTATACTAATCAATCAAAACAAGTAAAATCTTCTTATAAGAAGAAGAGTAACCTTTACAATCTTACTTTCCAAGGGTGAAGAGTAACCCACAACGACAATCTTACTTCCTAAAGGTGAAGAGTAACCTATTCCAACTCTTTTCAAGGCACAGGGAAGCCTATAAAATTCACAAATATCCAAATGATTCAATTTCCCCAAATTCAAGTAACTAAATACACCTTAAAAGATGTTTCACTCAATGCACAATTAATGATATAAATTGAATCATTTGGATAATTGTGAATGTTCTAACTTTAAATCAATGATATGAATGCATGATGACAATCTTGAAAGCCTAAACAAACTTAATATGGTAGAAATTTAGCATTAAAACATGTATATGTATATGCAATATGATCAAGATAGGCTAAACACAAAATCTGAATAGTTTAAGCACTCTATAAATATTCAGGTCAAAACACAAGGATAAGCGCTTAAAAATTAAAATAAAAATGTCAGAGCACTCTTAACACCTTGTATGAACTAACCATAATAAATATATGCACCCAAAACTGATTTATATAATGAAAATCGTGATTGAATGAGGAATATAAAAAACTAAACAGTTTTGATGTATGAATGAACTAATGCACACAAATGATGAAATAATCATCCAAAAATTCTAAACTCAAATTATTTTTACTCCTAAGAACTTAGAAAACCATAAAGCAATAATAAAAACGCAAAGAAATAGATTAAGTAAGTTGAAATTGGAATCAAACTCAAACTAATAAAAACAATAGTTGTCTTAAGGTATATGAATGTTCAAGCTCATTGATAACTTAAACAGATCTAAAAATTTTGAAACAAAGTTCAAATACAATATAGAGACCTTAATCAACCTGAAAACTCCAATAAAAAGACTTTAAAAATAGGTTTTATCACCTGGACTCGAAATTCAAGCTAGAACAGTCTCAATAGAGACAGTTTTGATAAATGTATGAGTTCTAACTTCGATATGATGAAATAACCTCTCTAAAATGTAAAATATAGATCAAATCAACCCTTAAACACTCAAGAAAGATATTAGACACAATTTCGCACACCCAGAAAAAAAAACTGATAGTAAACAATCGATTGAAAATAAGTGCACTATAAAAATGGGCAGCTTGAGATTTTTTAGTGATTCATGAGGTTTTTTTGATCAATTTTTTTAGTGTCTAGAGAGTCAAATTTCATTTCTAAAGAATATATATAGTGTCTGGATGCTTAAGGAGGGTTTAATAAGGTTTTAAAGCCATTAGAATGAAGACAAAAGATAAAATCTCGAAAGTAGAAATTAACCGTTAAAGACAGGGTCTTCAGTAGCGACCTATGAGCTGATCAACTACGTCGTTGTTCAAATAACAACCCACCGTTAAAGACGCTGGAACACAGGGGTATAACAGCGCCTTCTGGGCTCATTAATAGTGCCATTTATTAGATGAACAGGTCGTCGTTATACCTCTAGAAAGCATGAAAATTACTCAAAACTAACTCCAAAACTTTTCATGCAAGTTCCAAACAATAATTAAGACTTCAAACAACTTTTAAACCATATCTTAAGACTATATGAATGATCAAAACTTATCAATCAATTCAAAAAGATGAAATGATCTTTGAAATGAAAGAATATGCAACTTTACATATTTAAATGCAATGCATTATCAAAACTAAGCCCTTAGATCAATTGAACATCAAGTAAAACTTACAAACATATTTAAAACAACCTATCTAAGATCTTGAAGCTTCCAAATCATTTGAATTTCCATTATCTTCAAAATTGAACTTCAAGCTCTAAGATTTCCATATCGAATTCTTCTTAAAATATACCTATCTTTAAGATTAACGTCATAAACTTAAAACATTAGTAATCCAACATGTTTTGATATCATTAAAACCAAGATTGGAATCTTTCTTGGATCAAAAAATTAGTTACGGGAGTTGTACCCAAAGATTTTTCATATTAGTAAAGGAAGAGACTCTTTTCTAATGTTCGATATTACTTTTAGGAAGACCCCAGCATGTTTACGATTTATGTAGATTAGGTTATTAGAAGATGTGTTTCACATTAGGAAGTAATCAATATTATGGAGCATTACCATTTAGGTTCTATAAGAGGTCATTTTAGTGCCAACAAAACTACTCAAAAGGTTCTCAAATATGGTTTTTATTATCCTACTCTCTTCTAAGAAGCTTATGAGTATGTCACATATTATGAATAGGTGACAAAGGATTGGCAATATTTCTCACCGAGATGAAATGAGTCAAATTAATTTTGTAGTATGTAAAGTGTTTAATGTTTAAGGTATTGATTTAATAGGTCATCTTCTAACTTCTTTTGGTAATCCATACATCCTTATTACTATTGAATACATGTTTAAATTGGCAAAATCATAACCTTTACATACTAATCATGTTAAGGATAGTTATTAAATTACTTAAAAAGCTATTTTTGCATTTTAGTACACCTATACCTATTGTAAGTGGTAGGGGAATACACTTTTATAATACTTAACTTGAAAAGGTACTTAAATGTTACCACCCTCATACTAGTGGACAAATGGAAATATCATATAAGGAGTTAAAATGAACATTGAAAAAGATAGTAGAACATCATAAGAAGGATTAGTATGATAAATTAGATAATGCTTTATGGGCCTACCAGCTACCTTATAAAACACCAACATAAATGTCCTTTTCTAACTAATTTATGGAAAAGTTTTTCATTTGTCTATTGAACTTGAGCATAAAGCATAATGGGTAATTAAGAATCACAATTTTGATTCTACTCCTTCAGGAGAAAAGTGAAACTCCAATTGAATGACGATGATGAATGGAGATTGATGGCATATGATAATTCCATGCTTTACAAGAAGTGAACAAAGAAGTGACATGATCGTTATATCTATAGTGATAAGGAGTTTAATCAATCTATAACTCTTAATTGTGTATACTTTTGAGTAACTTTAAATTTATATGATTTTAGATTATTATGGTTAAACAAATTATTCCTTATAGAGTACTCTAGATCACATATTCATAAATAGGGATGTTCAAAGCCAATGGTTATATTTTGAAGCTATACCTAAGAAGCAAGATCCATAAGGAGATGTTTATCCTTGAAACCCTAGCCCCAAGAGTTGAAATGGATAGTCTAACTAAGTGATATTAAAGAAGTATTTGTTGGTTGGAAACTAATGCATTTTTTTCAATTTTATTTGGTTCCTTTTTCATTGTTTCCTTAATATTTTAGTTTCATGTATTTCCCTCCATTTGTAAGTTGAATCAAGTTAATACAAGGCACTTATGGACAAGAGAAATTTGTATTTCATTACATGTTTCAATAGCTCTTAATGCATAAAGTTAGAAGGAAAATGTAGAACATAACAGTGTCATTATACTCTATAATAAACATCCTTATGGTTTGTAGACTAACTGAGTTTAGACAGAGGAGTAACAATGGTCCATGAAGAACATAAAATAAGAATGGCCTTTAAAAATGACACTAATGTGCTAAATCTTTAAAAATGAAGCTAATGTGCTAAATGGCAGGCATTATTAAGGTATGTTTGAAGGTCAGACGAATAACGACATATAGAAATCACACCATTGTGGTCTTTAGTTGATGGTTGTTCTGTTATTTCATTCAAAATTCCATATCACATATTAGAAAACATCATTGTTTAACACTTATAAAAACCTTTTCCAACTTTCCTTCCCTACATCAATGCTTTCACCTCCTACACCTCCTACCTCTTCTCTACCTTACTGCCCTACCCGTAGCTTCCTTCTTACTGTGACCATCACCTCTTATTGTCTCTCATCCCTAGTTGACCTTCATCTTCATGCAACTATTTCCTTTAACCATTACTGCCTTTGCCTTTACTACTATCTCCTCGTATTTCTTTTATTGATTTTGTTGATTCTATGTTCATCGTTTTCTATAGACCAACATCCAAAAATTCTTCCATCTATAGCAATCAACAAGCTTATCATTGATGGAATATTCTAATGTTAGTAAGGAATATTCTAATAATGAGAAAGTCATTTTTAAATAGTTTTTAGGCATACTTCAAATTGTTTTTAAGTTGCCAACATGCCTCAAGTTGCATTATCCACATCAGGTAAGCACCCTACTTATAACATCTTGCTATTCTCTTCGATCAGTAATGTTGACTAGTTTGAAGCTCATTGAAAAAATATTATTATTATGTGGAGTGTAATGGCCCTCAAGGTGGAATCAAAGTTCAACATCAATAATGCATTTCAGACCTTATGTGGGATATAATTCTAAGCTTAGATATGCCTTATTATCTGACTTTTGTTTGGGAATTCTATACCAACATTGAAGACAATACTAAGGATGACATTATCAAGATCCAATATTTTGTATGAGCTATGTGTTAAGGGTCAAATTAATTGCATTTTTATTGATAATTTGCTTAATTATAACCACTAATTCAGTGCTTAAATGTTCAATTTATGGGTTATTATATTTACTTTGTAGCATGGAGCTTAAAGATGGGGATTAGAGCAAAATTTGAAAGAAAAATCTTTATTCCAAACCATCAATAGCACCCTCCTAGGGTCACTTTGATAAATGAGTAGGGTGTCGTTAATGAGTTTAACATGCGTCATCAATTGTAGTCTACAGTCTGCCATTGTATGTCGACTCACCCCATCGTTAATAGAGTCAGTCAACAATATCAACCTCAAATCTCAAAAATTGCTGCTTAGATGTGCTCTCCATTAATGCTCTTGTCTTCTAGCACATGTATGAGGCTGCTAAAGTTGTGACAACAAACAAACAACACAGATTTTCAGAGGAATTAAGCAGAATTCAAATCTAGAAAAAGAGAGAGACACTCTTCCTTCTCTCTTCTTTGCTCTTAGTAGTGTATAGGCTTCAAACACTTTGTATTCGTATTGTATGTTGTTTTCTGAGTTTTTGGACATTGGAGCTTATTGTTAAGACTTATATCTCAGTCTAGGAAAATCATCTAAGGGGGTTTCTTAACTCAGATTACCACCTGTTTTGCTCCATTTTTTGGATTAATCAATGTTCATATTCTTATGCTTATATCTATGAATGTCCTTTGATTTTTCTACAAGATCTTGATGAAAAAGAGCTTTGTTGGAGTCTAGAATCAAGTTGTAAGTTCAAGAAACATCCAGAAGTCTTTCTTAGATATAACCTCTACAATTTATTTTATAGCTCATATTTTTGGATTTATCATGGCATGTTGGTTAAAGTATATATCTTATATGTTTTGATCAAAATGTGTGGCTAAAGCATTTTTATTACTAAGGATTGGTGTTTGTATGATTTAAGAGAGCTTAAAGACATGTTCTAGGGTCTGATTTTTGTTTATTGAAGGATTAAAAGATCTGATTTTGGGTTGGCCACCTAGGATTAGAGTTTAAGACAAGTTAATCTTAAGAAATCATCTTAATTTGTTATAAAAATCAATAAGCAACACAAATTATTCTTTAAATAAGCAAACCTGGATTTTTTTGTAAGAGTTAGAGATTTGAGATTAAAATTATAGAACTCACCTTCTCGAAATTAAAGGTCATTTACTTGATCTGAAGCATAACCAAACTTTAAACAAGGTTTAGTGGAGAAAAAGCAAAGTATTAACCATAGCTTTATTTTAATTTTGTGAAGGAACTCTAACCAGTCCTTGAATGTGTTTAAAGCTTAATTAGATCATCAATCATTTAATCTTTAGTTAATTTTCATGTTTATAATTTTTCAGAAATTTTTAGAAGTAAATAAAAATCAATTTTGAAGTGTTTAAGCTAAGTTAGACTAGTTTAGTAATTTGAAGGTTTTAATCAAATTGTTTGGATTTTCCTAAATAATTTTAAACTAATCAACCAAGTAATTAACTTTTTTGCCTTGTGAATTAAACATCTGGAGTCTTAAATTTACACCACTTTATTACTTTTACGATAGGTGCACTTTCTTAAATTTCGTTGGTTTCCAAAATAAAATCGTTTAAAAATCATTAAAATCTTATAAATTACCTAAACAACATACAAGTTTTTGGCATCATTATCGAGGGTTACTTCCTTAATATTAGGAAAATTAGTGTCAATAACTTTAGGATCTGTAAAAAAATTATTTATATATTTTTTCTAACTTTTTTCATTTATTTGTTATTTATTTTAGTTAGTGTACTTTTAATGTTTTTGCTTATTTTGTTTGCCTCGAATGTTAATTTGTTTTAATTTAATATTTTATTTAAAATTGTATGCATACTCAGGGATGCAATCTAGTTTTATTACTAGCCATTAGACTTCGATTCAGAACTCAAACACATGTTGAGGAAGAAAAAGAAAGAAGCTCATGCAACCACGTCTGATCCTTTAGAATTAAGAACATGAGCGACATTGAATCAGATCCTATAGAAATGGACTCTGAGGAACATGTAGTTATAAGATCTCAAGTAGAAAATAGAGAACCAACCGTGATGGACTTTGCTTTAGATAATAGAGATAGACCTGTAGCTAGTATTGTGCAGCCCAGATTTAATGCTAATAACTTTGAAATCCCATATAGTTCATCTCAATGGTTAGGTCCTCACAATTTGGAGGTTCAGCTTTAGAACATCCCAATGAACATTTGCAAAAATTTATTGATATTTGTGATCTTTTTAAAAGTAATGGGGTCTCTAATAATGCAATTAGATTTAGGCTTTTCCCTTTATCTGTTGTAGACCAAACAAAAGATTGGTTATTAACACTTCAATCTAGTTTTATTACTACATGAGATGAATTAATAAAGTTGTTCCTTACTAAATTTTCCCACCTGCCAAGATAGAAAAAATGAAGACTAAGATTAGTTCATTCATGCAGTATGAAAATGAAAGTCTATATGAGGTATGGGAACGATTTAGAGAGATGCTTGCAAAGTGTCCGCGTCATGGATTTAACACATGGCAACAAGTCGATATCTTTTACAATGGATTGACACCTTCAAGTCGTAGCACCATTAATGCTGGGCTAGAGGCAATCTCATGCGTCAGATTGCAGTCAAATCCTACAATCTAATTGAGGATATGGCTACAAAAAACTTTTAGTATAATTTTAAGCATCATCTAAGAAAGCCACGTGGTATTCACGCAATTAATGATATAGTAGCTCTTGCAGCTCAAATAAAAGTATTGAACAAGAAGCTAGATAGTCTAATGAGTGGAACTAGTAGTAGTTCTCATAAAGTTAGATGTGATAGCTATGGTAGTACATCCCATACATCATTAGAGAATCAAGAAGGAAGTCTTTTAGCCCAAAAACCAGAACAAGCCCAATTTGTTAGCAATTTCAATAGACAAAGAGGCAATCCTTTTTCAAACACTTACAATTTTGGTTGGAGGAACCATCCTAACGTTTCATAGAGCAATAATAAAAACTACTTGCAACCACCTTAAAAATTTAAATTAATCTTCAAAGAGAGAACCACTACCTAACTTTAGAGCCAACCAACCTTAACGAGAACCACCTAGTTTTAAAGAGATGGTTCTTAAATATATCTAATCTAATAAGTTTAGAATGCAAAATTATGAGACATCAATTAAGAATTTGGAGACTCAAGTTAGACAGATTGCTTAACTTTTATAGGAGAGGCTACCTAGTAAGCTTCCTAGCATAACTGAATCTAATCCTAGAGAGCATGCCAAGGAGATTACTTTAAGGAGTGGAAAAGAGGTTGAGAATGAAAGGACGAAGGTAGAAGAGAAAAGCAGGAAAATGAGGTTAGAGAGCAAAGAAAGAGAAAACATAAGAGGTCATGACAAAAGAGAGAGAGCCAAAGAAGAAGAAAAGGAGCAAGATAAGGATGATGAGAGTACGAGTTCAAAAAGCCACCTAGGTTGTTGCTAATTTGAATGTGCAACCATACAAGTCTAGGATTCCATAAGGTTGAAGAATACGCATTTGGATAAGCAATTTGGAAAATTCTTAGAGATTTTTAAGAAGCTTCATATCAATATCCCATTTGCTGAGGCAATTCTGTCCAAGAAGAGAAGATTGGAAGAATATGAGATAATTAAGCTCAATGAAGAGTGTTCTGCTACCCTTTTGAAAAAGTTACCTCTAAAGCTCAAGGACCCTAGTAGTTTTACTATTCCTTATACAATTGGTAACTTACAAATTTATAGGGCTTTGATGGATCTTAGAGAAAGTATTAATCTTATGCCCTTATCCATTTTCAAGAACTTAGGATTAGAAGAACCTAAACCCACTAATGTCTTATTACAATTGGCAGATAAATCAGTCACCTATCTAAGAGGACTCATCGAGATTGTTTTGGTGAAAGTTGATAAATTAATTTTCCTTATTCATTTCTTGGTTTTGGATTTGGAAAAGAATAGTATAGTAGCTATTATCTTGGGAAGGCCATTCATGGCTACTACAAGGGCACTGATTGATGTACATGGAGGAAAGCTCATTCTTAGATTTCAAGATGAAGAGATTGAGTTTAATGTTTTTCGAGCAATGAAACATCCTTCCACCCTAGATTCATGCAACTTCATTGAAGTTCACTCTACTCCAAGTGATCCATTTGAGTATCTTTGATCCGATCCATTGTAGAAGGCTTTTGTCCATTCATGTTCTGAAGAAGTAGAGTAAGGGGAAGTTAAAGAAGATGGGGAAAAATTAGAAGTGGGGAAAGGAGACATCGATTTGGACTCAATTTAGGAGGTTTGAGCCTTTAGATAGGCCAATTCAATCCCTTCCAAAGCTCTCTATTGAAGAGCCACTAACTCCGGAGTTAAAACCTTTTACTTTGAATTTGAAGTACGCATTTTTATGACCTCCATCTCAATTACCTATTATTATTTCATCATCATTAAGTGATAAGATAGAAGAGAGAATGTTGAGAGTTCTTAGAGAACATCAAAATGCAATAGGATGGACTTTAGTAGATATTAAAGGATTAAGACCTTCTATTTATACACATCAAATATTCATTGAAGAAGGAAGTAAATCTTTGATCCAACCTCAACGCAAGCTTAACCTGAATATGAAGGAAGTGGTTAAAAATAAAGTAGTCAAACTCCTTGATGTTGGTATTATTTATCCCATTTTTTACTGTATATGGGTCAGCCCAGTTCAAATAGTAATAAAGAAAGCAAGGACTACAATGATAAAGAATGAGCAAGATGAACTGATTAATACAAGGAAAGTCACTAGTTAGCGTATTTATATTGATTATCATAAATTGAATGACCCTATAAAAAAGGATCATTTTCCTTTACCCTTCATCGATCATGTCATTGAAAGGTTAGCTATGTATAGTTTTCATTATACTTAGATGGATACAGTAGATATTTACAAATTCCTATTGCCTCCAAGGACCAAGAAAAGACAACATTTATATGCTCGTATGGCACTTTTGTGTATCGACGCATGCCTTTTGGTTTATGTAATGCCCCTACTACTTTTCAATGTTGCATGATAGTAATTTTTGTAGATATTATTGAAACTTGTATTAAAGTATTTATGGATGACTTTTTTGTATTCGGTACATCCTTTGATGCATGTTTGGAGGATCTAGAGAAAGTATTAAGGAGATATGAAAAAACCAACTTAATTTAAATTGGAAAAATGTCATTTTATGGTGCAAGAGTGCATATTTTTAGGTCATAAGATTTCAAGTAAGAGCATTAAAGTAGAACTAGATAAAATAGAAGTAATTGCTTAACTCCCACCGCCTCATTCAGTTAAAGCAATTCAGAGTTTTTCTTTGACATGCTGGATTCTATAGGCTATTTATCAAGGATTTTTCCAAGATAGAAAGGCCTTTCACTGAACTTTTAAACAAGGACGTAATCTTTAACTTTGACAATAATTCTATGCATTCTTTTCAATTATTAAAGGAAAAACTTGCTAGTGCACCTATTTTGGTATCATTTGATTGGTCTCTTCCTTTTGAGTTGATGTGTGATGCGAGGGACTTTACAATTGGTGAAGCACTTGGCCAAAGGCATGGAAAGATTTTCCATCCAGACCATTCTATATTGAAGTACCTGATGAATAAGTTAGATGCTAAGCTATGATTGATTAGATGGGTTCTCCTTTTAAAAGAATTTGACATCGAAATCAGAGACAAGAAAGGTAAAGAAAATTTTGTGGCAGATTACTTATTTGGTTTAGATGAGATTGTAATAGAAAAAGGAGAAAACTAAGACATAAATAATGTGTTTCCTGAAGAACACTTACTAGCCATTCTTGCTTTACCTTAGTATGTGGATATAGTGAATTACTTGGCTGGTAATGTTATACCTCCTGACTTCTCGTACCAATAAAAGAAGAAGTTCTTTTCAGAAGTTAAGAAATATCTTTGGTACGACCCTTTTCCTCACAACATTTGTGCAGATGGAATAATTTGAAGATGTGTTTCTACTAAATAAGTGCCTTCAATTCTGAGTCATTGCCATTCAAAGGAGACTGGAGGATACTTTGGCCCTACTAGAAATACACATAAGGTATTGGTTATTGGCCTACACTATTCAAAGATGCATTTTATTTTGTTAAGTCTTGTGACAATTGTCAAAGCGTCGGAAATATCTCAAGGAGACATGAGATGCCACTGAATAGCATTTTGGTGTGTCAAAATTTTTATGTTTGGCGTATTGTATTTATGGAACCATTCCCATCATCATACTTAAACCAATACATCTTAGTAGCTGTTGATTATGTAAGTAATTGGGTTGAAGCAGTTACTATTCCAACGAATGATGCAAAAGGTGTAGTTCGCTTTCTTAAGAAGAACATTTTTACTCGATTTAGGACACTTAGAGCAATTATAAGTGATGGAGGAACACACATCTGTAACAAGAAATTTATGTCCCGCTTATCCAAGTATGGTGTTACCCATAAAATAGTTACAACTTATCATCCTCGGACTAGCAATCAAGTTAAGATATCCAATTAAGAGATTAATTAAATTTTGAAAAAGACCGTTAGCTCTTCAATAAAGGAGTAATCACTTAAGTTGGATGATATACTATGGGCATATTGGACTGCATATAAAACTCCCATTAGAAGGAGACTCAAAGAAGTTTAGAGAAGAAAGATTGTTACAATTGAATGAGTTGGATGAGTTTCGTCTAGAAGCTTATGATAACTTTAAATTGTATAAGGAACGAGTTAAGAGGTGGCATAATAAGCATATCATTCAGAGAGAATTCAAGGTTGGTGATAAAATCTTTGTGTATAATTCGAGATTGAAGTTGTTTCTGGGCAAGTTAAGGTCAAGATGGATGTTTGTTAGTTTTAACAACACTGTAAGTACATAGGTCGTAACTTATAGTATAATTGACATCGATCCCACGAGAAATGAATCTAGACATCTAACGATTTGAACTTCACTGTGTTTAAGGTAAAATAAAATTGTAGAAACTGAAAATTAAACTTAAATTAATGAAACTTGAATGTAACTAATCATAGAAGAAAGTAAAACAAAAAAGATACTCAATAGTGAAGACTTAGGGGTTGTTCCATCCTTATTTATCCTCCTTTATCTTCGATTTAATTTTGTTTGACCCAAGATTTCCTAAAGTTTCATTACCCTCTCTCAAGGTGTAACTAATTGTCCCTAATTAAAGTAAGATGGAATTAGTCTCGTACTCTCTCAATCTACAAAACCTTTCCTACATACTCAACTAAATGTGAAGCAATCCTATAGTTAATTAATAAAATAGTTAATATCTCTCTTTAACCACTTATTAATCTATTAATTGCATGTCCATTAAGTTACCAACTCTAGTTGCGCACCTTAACTAAAATAAATCAAAACAATCTCTCGATTCAAAGTGATTATAAGCTTAACAAGCAACACAAACAACTATGCATTAAATCAATAAGAATAAATTTGGATAAACAATTCAAGAAAATCCTTAAACTAGATTTAGCAATCAATAATATTCAAATTAAACATCAAAAGGAAAGCAAAGGAAAAGAGAAAACTAACGGTGTATGTTGAAGCCTCCTTTTTAAGAAAATCAGGATAACACTTGTTGAATCTTCATCCCCTCTCTAAAATTGTGTTCTTCACCTTTCTTCTCTCCCTAAAAACCTTATTTTCTATCTTAGATATCTCCTAGGGTCAGAGTGTTACTGCTAAGTTAATTCCCACGATCTTTTAATCCCAAAACTTCATAAAACACGTCCCTACATTTTGCCACGTCACCATACCAAATCAAATTTTCCTTCTTTGACCCTTGCTTGGTGTTTTCAATATATCTTCTTCCACAGACCTTCTTTTGACCTAAAATTTGATATGTAGGCTCCTTACATGTTTTTCTATCACCCTATAAAATTTCATTACAATTAGAGCTCTAAAATGGCATCTAATGCAACACCTAGATTGAAGTACGAAAACTTATGCTGATTTCAGGTCACATTCGTTACCTACAATTTCAAAGTGCATCAATCCATCCTTCAAATAAGTTCATATTTTGCCCTCAAAAACTAAACAATACCAAAAACAATCAAACACCTAAAATATAATGAAAAGGAATGTAAAAGTTCGTACTAACTAAATTTAAAATACACAAGCAATACTTAAAACACCTAGAAACATAGTATGAAAACACACTTATCAATGGACAAGCCTTTATGATGTGACCAAGCTTTATCCATTTGAAGCAATTGAAGTCACTAATGATTATTCATCTTTCAAGGTCAATGGGAAAAGAGTGAAGTTGTACGTGCCTAGTTCAGTTGAGGAGTCTTCTGAGACTTTTTCACTGTTTAATCCTCATTAAACTAGGAATTTTCCATGTTAGGTAAGTAATTATGTGTGATTTTATTTTATCTTGTGTTTTAGGACTTTTAAATAATAATTTTAAGCCTTTTTAAGTGAGTTTGAATTATGTTATGTGTGTTGTCCTTATAATATCCTTGGTTTGGTGTGATTTTCTTTGATTTTATAGTGTTTTCTATCACAATTCTGAAGCAATTTAATGAATAATCTAATCTATGTTGATAGGACTTGAATTTAGGAGGTTTTGGTTGAGAATTTGGAAGAAAAATGGTTCATTTTAGTATTAGAAAAACCATCAACGGCAATCTCTGAGACCACAATTGAAGGATGAGAGACCACCATTGAAGGTCCTATTTCTAGAGCATCAACGGCAGGCTGTTTATCATACAACATAATGTTGTTTATCATATAAAGGTGCTATTGTAAAATGAACAGGGTGCCATTGAAGGGCTAGACAGAGATAAATATGATGCAATTTCACTGTTCATCGTCTCTTACTTATTCTCTTCTCTGAAAACACCTATTTGTCCTTTAAACTTCAAATTCTCATATCTTTCGTATTTCTCAACCAAATCATTTGTTTTGGGTGTCTATTTGTCACATTTTAAGTCCTCTATATGATTCTAGCATCAAATTGTTCAAAAAAATCAACATATTTTTATAAAAATCTTTTGAACTGCTCGGATCTTATTCACCCTTAAGGTATATTTTTTCAAATTTATCTTGATATATACGTCCATTTGATTGGGTTTTTATATCATTGTATTCATAATTTTATTAGCTTTCAAGTGATACCAATTTCATTTAATATTATTGTCGTCGAAAAATAAAAAATATTCTAGTCCAAAGGGAATATTCTGTCAAAGGAATTTTCTAATTTTTTCTAACATTTTTCAACTCTCTTATGTATGTTTATTGAACAATTTCTAGTTAAGTGGCAAATTTTGACTGGTACGAGGCAGACTACGACAACGAGTTCATCTTTGAATGTCCGATCCATCCAAACTTGGAGGCTTATTTCAACATATCTGACGCCTTTCAGACTTTAGGATGGGAATAGATCCTCACTTTTACAGGACCCTTTTACCCAACTTTGGTTTACGAGTTCTTCATGAATATCAAAAATAAGAACGGGGCCGACACAATCGAGACTCACTCGACAGTTAGAGGTATTCTAATTCATATCACTCATTCCTCTATCTATGTTATGTTAGGTGTACCTAAGGAGAGGGATGTTTTTGTGAAAGCAAATCATCCTTTCTATGACAATATAGTTGCTACGAATCCCTCTTTTTCAATTATTGCTGCTAGGGATGCCTTAGGATTGACTAGGAATATTAGAGGTTATATCACAACTGCTTTAGGGGTTTGGGAGCAAATTATAGTTAGTTTTATTAGTCATAATATTGCACCCTGAGCCAGTGGATTGAATGGGATACAGTTTGTAGACATTTATCCTTGTATAAGATTCTACACGGATTAGGTGCCATCTCTGGATTGCCTTTAGCTAGGTTTATTATTTTGTCTATCCAAGATGTAGTTAAGATCGAGAATCACAGCAAGAATTTCCACTTTACTTGTTTATTGAAGAGGATATTTAGGGACACAGGAGTTCTATTCAATTATGTGGAACCTAACGATCGTACTCGTCAAAATATGATAAATGTTGGCCTGCTTAAGTTGTGGCAATTTACATATCAAGGAGGTTAATGGTGCCGAGTTCAGGGAGGTGAGGTACTTAAGGGTCCTCCAATTGATGATGCACAGCTAGAGGCACCTGAGGACATGGCTAGGCTTCATCTAAGGCCACTCCGAGCATTCATACACCTCATTAACATTTACTTGTAGCTACTTTAGTACCACCACCACTAGCTATTGCTGACGATTCTCATGTTACTATTCTCTAGTACTTGATTAACATGGAGACTCATATGACATATGAGCTTTTGGAGTTTTAGTCAGATTTATTTTTCGAGATGTCTCCTCGCTTCGATGGTCTTCAGCATTAAGTTGATTATTTAACTACACGAGTTTGGAGCCTTAAAGATTATCAGCATGCATGGACGACAATGATCCTTCCTTTTAGTTACTTTGGTTATTCATTTAGTTTGTTTTAGGAGTTTTGTTTTATTTGTTTTATTTCAGTTTTAATTTTGTAGTATAGGTTTCCTTTTCATATTGTAGGTTATTTTTAGATATGCTTACTACATTTTGATGTACTATGGCCCTTTGGATATATTTGGATTACATATTTATATGAGTGGATCATTATTTTGTTATTCTCTGTATTTTTTGCTTTTGGTTTTTTTAGTTCTTACAAATTCACTAACGAATCTTTAAAGTCTATATGTAATTGGTGTATTTCTTTCCCTACTCTCCTACATTATGCTTTTCAATTTACTCATTAAACATTAAGGACAATGTTTAGTTTAAGTGTGGGGGAGGGATCATATTGGTTTATACAATTGAGTTTTGTTTGTTTAAAATTAATTTGATTTATCATTAATTTCATCATAGTATATAAACTGTGGAAATTTTTTTTCAATTTTATTCCTTCTTATTATCTATGCTTTCGTTTGAATTCAATTATTTTGACAATTTGAAATGTTATATCATTAATTCTTACTATTAATGACTAAATGTGTTTAATTCATTTCATAATTTGGATGGCGTATACCTGATGATTTGTATGATTTGTATCACCCTAATACCCTATGGGAGGATATTAGCATGCTAACTCTCGGACTCGCACTCACATGAATGCTGTTGATTTTACATTTGCTTTATGGAGATGTTTACCAAATTATTAACATACAATCATTTTTAGATATCACAGTAAAAATAAGAATTGTGCATCAAAACGTTCATTAGAAAATTTACAGAAACATCCACAGGTACTTTTGTAATTCGCCAAAAAGTTTAGAAATACAAGCCAGACATTTAGTGTCATATTCACTGAATAAAAAATATACAATTGGGATTAACACAAAAGATAGAATTTGGCCATTTCTACAGTCTAATGTCCCACCTCCTTTCCTTTCCTGCTAGCACCTACACGGGGAAA
>JAOXYD010230614.1:0-18014 GCA_028565735.1 Pinacopodium congolense
GAAGTGGAGGGATGCCTTGACCACAGCTGCCAATCTATCTGGGTTTCATTCTAAGAACTTCAGGTATGTTTTAGTTTTAATTATATATATATATATATATACATACATCTTTTGCTTTTCATTCATTTATATTTTCATACTTTGCAGCAACGATCCTATGTTAATTGACAAAATCGTTGAAGATATTTTGGAAAAACTAAACCAATCTATGATATGTGATGATTTTGGACATTTGGTTGGGATGGACTCCCGTATTAAAGAAATTAAAAAGATTTTTGCTATTGAGCCATTGAAGACTCGTATAATAGGAATTTGGGGTATGGGTGGTCTTGGAAAAACTACTACAGCAAAAATCATATATCATATGATGTCACATCAATTTCAAAGTTGTTGTTTTGTACACGACGTGAGACAACGAGCAGAAGCAAGTGGCATAATGAAGTTACAGGAAAAACTCATATCCAAAGCATTAGATGGACAAGATTCATTAAAATATATGTTCAGTGCTGGTCCTGGACCATTTCTTATATCAAGACTTCATCGCAAGAAGATGTTAATTGTTCTTGACGATGTGGATAATCAACTACAAGTAGAGTTTTTGATAGGTGATCCATGCTGGTTTGGTTTAGAAAGTATGATTCTTATCACTAGTAGAGATAAGGAAGTATTTGAAAAGAGGGTTGATTTTATATATGAAGTTCAACCATTAAATAATGCTGAAGCCCTTCAACTTTTTAGTAAGAGTGCCTTCAATAGAAAAAACCCAGAAAATAACTATCTGTCTTTGTCTTATTCAATTGTTGAATATGCACGTGGCAATCCTTTGGTTTTGAAGGTTTTAGGTTCCACTCTTGCTGGAAAAAATGAAAAGGAGTGGGGAGGTGCAATAAAGCAATTGTCGGAAGTTCCAAATGAAGATATTCAAAAGATGCTAGAAATTAGCTACAAAAAGTTAAACAGGGTGGAGAAGAATGTCTTTCTTGACATGGCATGCTTCTTCAAACATGTTAAGAGAGACATTCTAAGGCAAATATACAAGACTAGTAGGTTTGATATAGATATTACATTAAGTGTTTTGGTAGATAAGTGCCTTGTGACAATTTTCAATGGTGAGTTAAAAGTGCATGATTTATTGAAAGAAATGGGGAAAGAAATTGTTCGTCAAGAAGCTAAATATCCGAATCAACGTAGCAGGTTATGGGATCCTGAAGATATATATGAAGTATTTTTGAACAATAAGGTAAAATCTTGAAAATATTTAAAACCTTACCCTCTATTATTTTTAGTCTTTTATATTTTTAATTTATTAAAAGAAGTTATTTATTACCATATTAATTTATATAAATATTTGGTTGTTGTTTGTGTTAGGAAGCCGAAGCCGTGGAAAGCATAATCCTTGATGTGACGAAAATAAAGGAGATAAATTTAGACAAAAAAGTGTTCATGAAGATGCCTAATCTTAAGTTTCTCTATTTTTATAGAAACTTTGAGAAAAAGAGTAATCTTCATCTCTCTCAAGGTCTTGATTATCTTCCGAATAAGTTAAGGTATCTTTATTGGAATGGATGTCCATTAGAATTCTTTCCACCTATTTTCCACCTAAAAAATCTTGTGGTGCTTAAATTACCCAACAGCAAGATTAAACATTTGGGAAAAGAAACAAAGGTACTTAAATAATATATTTCCTAGCATTTGTTTTTTTTTTGTGATTAAAAATACTAGTTTAGAATTAATTAACTCTTTTGTTAATTTTTTTTAAATGCAGGAGAAACATTCGGTGGCATCTCTAACAAATGGTTTTTGCAATTTATTTAAAATTCCCTCGATCTATCTTGGAAGTTCACTGCACAAGTTAACATCTCTAATTTTGGTATGGAATGAAAGTATAACTCATCTTCCAAATGGTAGAAGTGGACTTTTAGAAGCTCTTGAAGTCCTTGATCTCACGTATTGCTCAAATTTGAATACATTCCCAGAGATTTCAAGCAACTTAAAGGAGCTACATTTAAATTCGACTGCTATAAAACAAGTACCTTCATCATCAGTTGAACTTCTCACCAAATTAAAGATATTAGCGATGAGGTACTGTTGCGAGCTTGAAAGCCTTCCAAGCAACTTTTCTAAGTTAACATCCCTTCAAAAACTTCATCTATCGAATTGCTCACGCTTCAAGGAGCTTCCTGAAACTATTAAGTCGATGCATAATTTGGTGTATCTTGACTTAGATAGGACAGCAGTACATAAGTTGCCAATTGTTACACCAGACCACCATGAGTTGGCTTTGTCATCGAACGACATGTGTTCTTCACGATCCTTAATCCTTTCTAGGTGTAATTTAAAAGAATTGCCTGAGGACTTGAGCTTTCTATCTTTTGTAGAAGAGCTAGATTTGAGGGAAAATGATTTTGAGAGAATACCTGAAAGCATCAAACAACTTTCACATTTGAGAATTCTTCATATACAACGCTGCAACAGACTTCAATCTTTACCAGAATTTCCATTGACAGTGTCTGAATTATACACGGAGGAATGTATATTGCTACAACAAATATCAGCCCTTAAACCACCACATCTTGATTCACAAGCACAATGGAGAACAATCCTTTTACAGGATTGCTTGCAGTTAGATGAAGATGAATGTCAAGCAGTTGCATATTCATTGTTGAGGAATCGTCTAACTGCTTTTGCTAGAAATCAAATGCAGATATCAGTGGTACGTAACACTCCATCTTTCTCTCTCTTCCTTTCTTTATTTTGGTATAATCATTAATTTGATTTGTAAATTTTTGTGCTGTTCAGTGGTCTTTTGAAATGATGTATCCAGGAAGTAGAATACCAGAGTGGGTCAAGTATCAAAGCACGAGTGATTCCATTCAAATCCACCTTCCTTCTCATTGGTTTAATCATCTTTTTTTGGGATTTTCTTTCTATCTGTGCATTGATTCTTGTAGATTTCCTTCGAGATGTTTTAGACTCAATTGCTCTTTTGGAGACAGTTGCCATTTCTTCGATGCTTATTTCAGTCCTGACCCGTACTACGGAGGATCATCAAAAGAGCATGTGGTAGTGTTCGTTATTAACAAGTGTGAATGTGTATATGAACATGATAAAATTGAAGAGGAGGATGTAGCCCTTTTTAAGTTCAGCAGCCGTGATAATGGGAAGGCCAGCATAACAAAATTCGGGGTTATTCCACTGTATGCCCAAGAAGAAGGGGATGAAATCTGTGAAACATTTGACTTTCCAACTTTAGGACTGTCCAAGTTGAAAAGATCCACGAGCGAGGAGTCACTCCACTGCGTGCCCAAAAAGAGGTTGAAGATAGAAGAGATTGAATAAAATAAGAGGTTGAGTTATACACGTTTCTCTATTCTCACTTCTCAATTCCCACAAAAACTGTTGCTAAGAGAAATATATATTTGGTAGTGTTTTAGTAGGAGATTTTATTTTCCTTTATAATAGCAAATAAACAAGTTATTTCCTAATTTGAGAGCTTTTTTTATTCTGAATTTTTTACATCACTATGGTCTCGTCACGGGACTCTTTTGACTTCACTAGTAACATTTTCTTCTACTTATCTTACCGCCAATAATAGGCCTATCACATGCATTGAAAATCATTTGATCAGCAGTTGCTTTCTCAGAATGTCTAATCTTATGACCTTTTTTTCCACGATTTTCTTAATCGTATCAGGAAGATTGTAAGATGTTTTTTTCTAATCATGACTGTCTTTTTTTTTTTTGAGAAATTTTCACTCTAATTTGCAAAGGGCAATTGATCCCAGAACCTACCACGTGGAGAACACAGAAGAATTATTCAAGTTGTGAAGACCAAAGAGCTCAAGTACTCAAAACTGATAAAATTGGAAGGATTTCTAAGGTAGGAGATCGAGATCCTGATAGCAAATCATTTATGCTGGATCGTCCAAATCAAGCCATTAATCCTATCATCATCATCATCAGATGGGACGAGCTAGTAATCCTGTCATCTTCCAAACTCCATAACAGACTGCATTCCATTGGCAAATGGAGTTACTCCAAACTTGTAAATTTAACACTTCCAACCTTTGTTATCAATATAATTAATTAGAATATGGATATTGTGATTAAACATTTCATTACTGTTTTTAAAGATTCAGTCTTTCAGAGTTTTTTTTACATCAGTTAATTATATCATTTCTTTTCTCATAATTGTTTTTCAGAGTTTGGATTTTGATGAATCAAAAGCATGCCCTACCTCATTTCCTCTAAAGATTAAAAGTTTTGTAATCCAAAATATCATAATACTACATATTCTTGGATGTATTGGATAAGGCAGTTTTAGAATTTAGAATGAGATTTGTTATTAATTGAGTGATTCTTCCTATCAATGTTTTTTTGAGTTTTATACTCTATTTTTATGTTTCATCATACATGTTGCATTATACCTAAGCACCAAATGGAAGATGATATAAAGGCTGTTCATAGTTTCTTACAATGCTACCTGCGGCAAATTTGGGAATCAACAACAGAGCCTAACAACTGAGCAAACCAGTACAAAGTGCCCCTCAACAGAGTAATGTTACCCCCGATGAATGTTAATCACTGCCAGTAAGCTTGCCTGCTAAAAACTTTCATCAAATTTACTAGAATAATGTAATAAAATGTAACCTAAGATGGAAGAATAGTTGTTGCATTTTCGAAAAGAAAAAGAATAAATGTTGTAATGTAATTGGCGTTACACAAAGAATTAGAAATTTGACACCTAACATTTTTTTTATAAATTAAAAAATGAACTCAATTACGCCACCTTATCCTCTACTATGTTGATAATACCATGGTTTTAAAAACCGGATCGGACCGGTCGGTTTGATCAGATTAACCTAAAATCGATCAGTTTATTAGTTCGGTTACTTTAAAAAACTGTCAGTTTTAAAAATCGGAGGGTTAAGGGTTCGATTGGTCGATTTAACCAATTCGATCGCTTAATTGAACCGGTTTGACCCGGTTTAATTTGCGGTCTGACCCGTTTCAACCCAACCCAGTTCAACTTACTCTTCTTTACTTTTTTTATTTTTTTAGTTCAACTCTACTCTTTTAACCTTTTTTACTTTTTTTATAATTTTTATAATTTGTTAAATCTATTATTTTTATTTAATTCTTATGTGACATTATTTATTTATTTTATATTTTATTTAAAATAATAAATAAAAAATAAAAAATTTTAATATAATATATTTTAATATTATAATTTAGTAAAAGATTAACAAAAAAATAGATTAATAATTTATACTTCTTATTATTTTATACCTATTTAATACCGATTTTATAATGGTTTTATACCCGTTGAACCTCTAAACCTTTAACCCCTTCCCTTACCAATTCGATGTCCGGTTCGATTTTTACAACATTGGTTATAAGAGGTCACTGTATATTTCATCCCAGTAAATCTGCCTTCAAACTCTTTCTTCCATCATTGACCGAATCGACGATACAACCATTGTATTAAATATTGCACTAGTATTAGTATTGGATTGGCGTCGAAAACAATACTGTACTGGTATTGGTTAATATTAGTATCATTTCAGATAATTATTTAAAATTATAAATTAATTTCTAAATTTTATAAAATTTACAAAATAGTTTATAAATGTATTGTATTATATAGTTTTTAACTTAACTTTAAACTTTAAAAGACCAAAATACAAAATTTTTCTTTAAAACTTTTTTTAAAAAATTAATATTTTTTAATATTTTTTTAGTACCGATTGGTATCGATCAATATTTGAATCCGGTACCAATTTTTCAAGTTTCATATCGTTTTTTGGTTGGTATGATACCAAAAAAAAACACACTAGATACAATTGTGAAAGCGTGCATTATTTTGATTAATCTCAACAATTAACTATATATATAAAAAGGAGAATCATTAAGTTAATTAACATTAGCCTAGCATTCTTCAAACTGAAAACACTGTAATTACCTATCAGTTCGCTCTCTTTGTGAACCCAGACTTTTAATGCTTTACTTACCGCAGGCATGCAATAATTTTGCAGTCCTCTCTTGGCCTGGTTTTGTAGTTAATAACATGGTTTTAAAAATCGGACTGGACCAATCGGTTTGATCGAGTTAACCCGAAAATGGTCAGTTTACCGATTCAGTTACTTTTAAAAACCGTCAGTTTTAAAAATCGTAGGGTTAAGGGTTCTACCGGTCGATTTAACCGGTTCAACCCAGTTTAACCTGCAGTTTGACCCGTTTCAACTCAACACAGCCCAACTTACTCCTTTTCACTTTTTTTTTAATTTTTTAGTCCAACTCTACTCTTCTAACCTTTTTTTACTTTATTATTATTTTTATTGTTTGTTAAATCTATTATTTTTATTTAATTCTTATATGAAATTATTTATTTATTTTATTTTTATTTTTAGTTTTTATTTAAAATAATAAATATAAAATTAAAAAATTTTAATATAATATATTTTAATATTATAATTTAGTAAAATATTAACAAAAAATAGATTAATAATTTATACATCTTATTATTTTATACTGGTTCAATACAGATTTTATAACGGTTTTATGCCGATTGAATCTCTAAACCTTTAACCCCTTCCCTTACCAATTCGATGTCCGGTCCGGTTTTTGCAACATTGATTATTATAATGTTTCATAATCTGAAAGTTATGTTCATTTATCTTTATTTTTTTTTATAAAAGGATATAAGAAATATACATAATGTTAGACAATGACACCCATATGAATTTTTTAGTGATTGATATTTATTAACTACCATAGGATAGTTATTGTTTGAATTAATACTTATTGTTTGAATTAAATATAAAAGATTTGACCATCCAAAATACTGGAGAGAGGTTATCATCTTAAAATCAAATGTTTGCAAAAAAGAGAACGCACTGTCTACCAAAAGTCCTTTAACCAGTGAAAATTAGATATAATCCAAGTAAATGATTGTATTTAGATTATACATATGTTAAACTCGAACTAATATTTTCATGATATTATCCTTCACATAATAAGTAGATGTTAAGATATTAAGATGATTTTTAGAATCTCTTTGCGCCGTATCTTGTTGTTTTATTTACCATCTAAATCCTTGTGAGTATTAGATATCCTATGAAGTCTTACAGATGTTGAATTATCTTAAATATAAAGGCCGTGTTATTTTTCTTATTTATTTCATATTTTAATTTTTCAATGGAAAAATAATGTTCTACATACCTAAATTTTATTAAAAGGGATCATTATAAAAGTATATTACACATCTACATCAACAATAAGTGATACAAATAAACTAACCCTTTTAACTCTAAGTTTAATTGAGAACTTAAATGACACACTCCTGACGAAAAATTTAGTTCGAGTAGATTTGTCCATCTTTTTTCAAGTCTATAAGCTTTAAGCCAACATAAAAAATCTAATTATAAGAATAGTAAATTTAGGAGTTGTTTGGTCTCCTACTTTTTTGTTATGGTTTTTTATTTCTATTTTTTATTTTTTGTTTATGTTTTTTTTAAACTTTGTTTGGTTTTTTTAAGAAAAACATAAATATGTTTGGTTGATATTTGTAATAAAAATATTAACATATATAGAAGATTAAATATAAAGGCTCGGCTATTTTTCTTATGTATTTCATATTTTAATTTTTCAAGGGAAAAATAATGTTATACAAACCTAAATTACAAAAAAAAAAGGAACATTATAAAAGTATATTACACATCTATATCAATAATATGTAATACAAATAAAATAACCCTTTTAAGTCTTAGGTTTAATCGAGAACTTAAATGACACACTACGAAAAATTTAGTTTGAGTAGATTCGTCAATCTTTTTTCAAGTCTATAAGTTGTAAGTCCACATAAAAAATCTAATTATGAGAATAGTAAATTTAGGAGTTGATTGGTCTCCTACTTTTTCGTTGTAGTTTTTTATTTTTGTTTCTTATCAATTGTTTATTTTAAAAAAATTATTTATTTTTTAAAGAATAATTTAAATATATTTGGTTGATATTTGTAACAAAAAAATGTTAACATATATGGAATATTAAATAAGTTTTTTCTTATTTATTTCCTATTTTAATTTTTCAAGGGAAAAATAAAGTTCTACAAACCTAAATTAAAAAAAAGCGAACATTATAAAAGTATATTATACATCTATATTAATAATAAGTGATATACATAAACTAACCTTTTTAAGTCTAAGTTTAATCAAGAACTTAAGTGACATACTCCTTACAACAAAATTAGTTGGAGTAAAGTCGTAAATCTTTTTTCGTGTCTATAAGCTTTAAGTCGACATAAAAAATCTAATTATGATAATAATAAATTTAGGAGTTGTTTGGGGGTTGTTTGGTTTCATTTTATTTTTTAGTTTTAGTTTCTTGTTTTTTTAAACACAAAAGCCAATAAAACAACATAGAAACCGAAAAAGGCATCACACTAATACAACACAAAAATTAAAAAAAATAACACAGAAACTGAAAATAACACACAAAAACCAATACAAAAAAATCACAACTAAAAACTACAGCCAACAACAATACAAAACGACCCCTTGGTCTCCTATTTTTTTATTGTGGTTTTTGATTTCTATTTCTTATCTTTTTTTATGTTTATTTTTGAAACTTTGTTTATATTTTTTAAGAAAAACATAAATATGTTTGGTTAATATTTTAATAATTTTTTTAATAAACTTGCTATTTTTCTTATTTATTTCATATTTTAATTTTCAAGGGAAAAATAAAGTTCTACAAACCTAAATGTTTTTTAAAAAAGGGAACATTATAAAAGTATATTACACATCTAGATCAATAATAAGTGACATCCATAAACTAACCCCTTTATGTCTAAGTTTAATCAAGAACTTAAATGACACACTACGATACGACAAATTTAGTTTGAGTAGATTCGTCAATATTTTTTCAAGTTTATAAATTTTAAGTCCACATAAAACATCTAATTATGAGAATAATTAATTTAGGAGTCGTTTGGTCTCCTTTTTTGTTGTGGTTTTTTATTTTATTTCTTTTCTTTTGTCTATGTTTTTTAAAGAAAAACATAAATATATTTAATTGATATTTGTAATAAAAATGTTAACATATATAGAAGATTATAATCCCTATAATTATGCTATAAAATCTTTGTAATTATAATATAATTATTTCTTTCCTTATGTGCTACCCCATTGTACTGTATATCATGAGCCCTCATCTTTTGTACAAGATACACAGTATAATACATACATTCTAATGCTTTATCTATTTTATCTCTTTATATTTGTCTAACATGGTATTAGAAATTCACTAATCTTTCTTTTGATTAGCCACATGTGTTACAATTGTCTCTTTCGGCTAGCTTGCTCTATTCTTCCCTTTCCTTCATTGTCTAAGTTTTTTTGTCCCTCTTTAGATCACCAAACACCTCTTTGGTCAACGTTATGGGGTTGAATCGATTTAATTTTCTTTGGTTTGACCGATTTGGTGTCCATACCTTATTTTATTATTTTAATATTTTTTGCTTTAAAGACTAGTTCTTAAGGTTTTTGGGCTTCTAGAATTCATTTTTGAAGTCAGTTTTTCTAAATTCTACTTTTGTCTTTAAGCTCCTAGTTCAACTTACATTATATTATACTAGTTTGGTAAGTTTTTTCTTTATCTCAATGGAATCAATGGCTTATGCATCTTTTCAACATGCCTCTCAACCTTTCTTGCAACCCAGCATTATCCTTTTTAATGGCATTAACTATGATTTGTGGTCGCAAAAGATGTGTAGTTTTTTTAAAGTTCATCTTTTTTGGCATTATGTGACTGGTGAAATTCTAAAACCCACCAAGACTATTAATGAAGATGACATCAAATATTTAGACAGGCTAAAGCAATGGAATGGTAAAAAACACCAAATTTTAACATGGTTTTGCAACACCTGTCTTCTTGGAATTAAGGGAGAATTTCATCATTTTAATACTGCACATAAGATATGGGACTTTTTAAAGGCTAGATACTCTATTTCTGATGATGTGCATCAATTTCAACTTTATCCCCGCCTTCATCAAATACAACAACAATCGAATCAAATCATACATAGTGTCTCTGAACTTCAGACACTTTGGGATCAGTTGGCAAATTGTGATCCTCAATAATTTGATTCTACCTCTACTATTGTTTACATGGGACTTCGTGACCATCATCGTGTTTGGGATCTTCTTATGATTCTCAAATATGAATATTAGTCTGTCAGTGCATCTTTACTCCATTGTAATTCCCTGTGTAACTTAAATGTTATGATTCGAGAATTATTATATGAAGAAACTCGTCTCAACGTTTTAAAAGTTGAGAGTTCATTATCGCCGACAGACTCGATATTGGCCACTTCGTCAAGTATTCCTTCATTTCAACCTACTTCTTTAGAATTGGCTATCATAGGCTAGTAATAATAAGATTGGACTACATTAAACAATACACCTGCATCATACCACTATCTAACAATTATTATATTCACATCATGCGCTGTTTCTTTAGATTATAATGTATTTACGAATTAAAGGTTGAAATTCAGTCTTGGAAGAAAAAATTTAAAAACTTACCTTCTTCTTTTCTTCATGTTAGTTGAACCTCTACCAATCTCTTCTTGTTGAATAGGAATACCAATTTCAACTTTATTAGTATCATCCTAACCACTGCAAAAGGAACTTCTACTTCCAATTTCATAATTCAGTCTTTACCTTTTATCTCTCTCAACCTAATATTCTTCGAACAAAGTTTTCATTTACTATTTTGCATCATGATTAACTTTCTTATAAGATTCTACATCACTTTTTATCTCACCTAAAAGTCTCTTTAATTTGATAATTGATAATTGTGTTTTAGTATGTGTTTTTTTAAGTGTTTTGTATGTGTTTCTTGCATAATAGGTTGTTTTTATCGTGTTTTAATATTTATTTTGTATGTTTTTGTTTAGTATAATTTTAATTATTGTTTTGACTGTGTTTAGTGTTAGTTTGGAGTAAGTTTTATTTATTTAAGTGTTTTTATTTATATCTTGTGATTTTATTAGTATTTAATTATTAATGTTGGGTTAGAATTAAATTTTATCGGTGTATTTATTTCTTGTGTAGGTAATTTAAATTTAAAAATTAAAGTTGAAAAAAAACAACAACAAAAACATAATAAATAGCAGAAGCCCATCCAGCAGCAGAAGGGGAGAAGCCAGACGCCAGCCTAGTGTGCAGCCTGCGTTAACACCCAGCCCAGAAGCCCGCAAGCCACATGCCAGCATCCTCAAGCCCGTCTCCAGGCCTGACCCACAGCTGCTTCGCCCCAGCCTGCATGAGTCTGAGCTAGTCCGTCACCTAGCAAACCTAGGCGTGCAGCCCACTCTGCTTCATTCAGCGACCCACCAGCCAGACCCGCAACTCCTGCCGGATTCGCGTGCTGCCAGGACCCTCGGGCCAAGCCTACGCACCTCAGCCCCATGGGCCGCGCGTCCTCTCCTCTCTCCCAGCCCAACAGCTCCTTCTCAGCCTAGCAGCTCCCTTAACCCAGCAGCACAATCCAAACCAGAAATGAACCGAAGACAGAAAAGAAAGAAAATTGCAGTCGGGGAGGGAAAATGGGGGAAATTAGACAGAGGCGGGAGAGATTTGAAGAAGACAAAAATTGGAGAGAACAGAGGTGAGAACAGTCGGACACAAACACGGGGGGACTCAAACAGAGAGGAGGAATTCGAGAAAGAAAAGAGGAAAAAAAAAAAGAAGAACAGGTAGAGGAGAAAACAGAGAAAAAAGGCGTTGACAACAGTAAGAAGAGAGGAAATCGAGAGAAGTAGACAAGCAGAAAACCCAGATTTTAGGAGAGAACAACTCCTTCTTACCTTTATTCATTTATTTTATTTTATTTTATTATTTTAATTTTGTCTTTTAATTGCATTTTGTTTAGAATTTAACTTCTTGGTATAAAAATTTATTTAATGTGTTATTTTGTTATTTATTCAATAGAAATACTTGTTATGACCATGACTTGTGTTAAATTGATAAATATGTGTGAGTTTTTTTTTTTTTTGTTTAGGTTAGGATTGATATTAGATTAGGACATATTTCTGCGGTATTGATTTTCATTTAATTGAATGCATTTTTTTCTTAATTTAGTTTGATTACCTAGATTAAGACTTTAGATGAGTTAATTCTATAACCATTGGAATTTAATTTGTCGAAAAATCAATTAAGTGACATATTTGAGACTAAAGTGTAGACCAACTTTAGGATCTTGTGTGAGGATACCTAGAATTAACAAACTTAATTTTAGGCTTTTTATGTTTAATACCTTTTATTCCAAATTATTTATGAACCAAGTAGGTAAGTTGGATTTAAAAGAGAAAGAAATTCCTATGAACATTAGGTTGACTTGCTTCAGTAAAGTAAATCCTAAATCAATCCACCATTGCTAATTTTTTAGTGCCTAATTCAATAGAAATCCAATGCCTCAGCCATTTTTCTATCATTTGATCTAGTTCTTTTGAATTTAGTCCATTAATTAGCATCTTACATATTTTCTTATTTCACTTGTTTCAATTCATTTATAAAACAATCAATTCTTGATCATCTGAGTAATTTTACATCGTTTAATTTAATTGTCTTGCGTATTGGAATCCCTTGGGTACGATATTCGGTTCTTACCGTTTTTATAGTACTTGTCGACGAGGTACACTTTCCTCCAGTTGGTCTAGGATAAAAGTTAATTTATATTATTTTGTTTAGACCACAACAGTGATGAATCATCTATTGAAGCCTTTCATTGGAAAGTTCATTATGGTTTATTTTGATGATATCTTGATTTAAAGTAAGTTTGAAGAGGAGCATCTTGTGCATTTGCGGGAGGTACTAATAGTATTGTAGGAAAATAAGCTTTACGTGAACTTAAAGAAGTGTAATTTTATGGCTAAGAAGTTATTGTTCCTGGGTTTTGTGGTTAGTACAGACGGTATTTAGGTGGATGAAGAGAAAGTTAAAGCATTTAGAGAATGGCCAGTACAAAAAATAGTTTTGGAATTAAGGAGTTTCCTTGGGTTGGCCATCTTTTATAGACGTTTTATCAAGAACTTCAATACCATTGCAGTCCCAATGACAGAGTGTTTAACGAAAGACAAATTTCAGTGGGGGGAGTGAATCCAATATTAGCTTTATGATCTTAAAGAAAAAATTATATACTACCCCAGTTTTGGCTTTAACATAATTTGATAAGCTTTTTAAGGTGGATTGTGATGCCAGTGGAGTGAGAATTGGAGCGATTTTGTCCTAAAAGAAGCAGCTTGTGGCCTTTTTCAATGAAAAGTTGTCTGATGTAAGGCAAAATTAGTCTACCTATGAAAAAGAATTATATTCTATTGTGCGGACCTTGAGAACGTGGGAGCATTACTTGGTTGGGCATGAGTTTATTTAGTATTCAGATTGTAATGCTCTCAAACATCTAAATAGCCAGACCCTAATTAGTAAGGATATGCATGCTAAATGGGTTTAGTTTTTACAAAAATTCCCATTCAGATTGAAGAAAAATATGAGGGTGCAAAATAAGGTGGCAAATGCTTTGAGTAGGCAAGTCAATTTACTTATTACCTTGAGTATTGAAATTGTTGGGTTTGAGTAATTGAAGGAGTTGTATGAGATAGATGAAGATTTTAAAGAAGTTTGGAAGAAGTGCATCACTGACAAGCCTAGTGCAGATTTTCACATCCATGATGGCTACTCGATGATAGGGAATTGACTTTGTATTCCTTATCTTTCTCTTATAGAGAAATTGATACACTACTTGCATGGTAGAGGTTTAGTAGGTCGCCTAAGTAGAGATAAGACCATTGCTGTTGTCCAAGAGAGGTTTATTGGTCTCATTTGAGAAAGGATGTGAGTAGACGGTACAACGATGCTATGTGTGTCAGACAAGAAAGGGGAAATCACAAAATTCTAGTTTGTATATGCCATTACTTATGCCTGACAACATTTGAGAAGATTTGTTTATCGATTTTATGCTTGGTTTGACAAGCACACAACGAGATATGGATTTTGTTTTTATTGTTGTTAACAGGTTCTAAAAAATGGGGCGCTTTATCCCCTGTAAAAAAGTAACTGATGCTTAAAAGATAGCCAAGCTGTTTTTTAAAGAGGTGGTACGATTGCATGACATGCCTAAATCAATTATATCAGACAGAGATAGCAAGTTTCACAATTATTTTTGAAGGATTTTGTGGCAAATATTTGATTCCTCTCTCAACTATAACAACACTCTCATCCACAAACCGACGAACATATGAAAGCTAACAATAGGACTTCGAGTAATCTGATTCGTACCATTTGTAGTGACAAACCGAGATAGTGGGATGTTGTTTTACTACAAGAAGAATTTGCATAAAATAGTGCTGTTTATAGGTCAACATAGAAGCCACAATTTTCTATTATGTACACCAAGACACCTAAGCATGCTATTGACTTGGTGAAGCTATCCAAAGTTCTAGACCTTAGTGTGACAACCAAGCATATGGCAGAATAGTGGCAAACTACTAGCACTGAAGTTAAGCAAAAGCTTGAGGTGTTCAATGCAAAATATAAGGCATTAACTGATTGAAATCTTAAGGAGTGGTTGTTTGCAGTGGGTAACCAAGTCATGGTATTTTTAAGAAATGATCAACTTCCAGTTGGGACATACAATAAGTCGCAGCCAAAGAAGTATGGGCAATACAAGATTGAGAAGAAAATTATTGACAATGCTTATGTTGCGGGACTACCTAGTGATATGGGTATATTCAAGACATTTAATGTGTCAGATATTTATCCATTATATCTCAATGATAAGTCTTTGTATCTAGTAAACTCAAGGTCAAGTTTTTTGTAAATGAGAGAGATTAATGTCGATGATATAGCCTTCAAGTTCTTAAAGAAATTAAACAAAGGAAAGTAACAGAATCTTTAAACGGTCATAACTTTTGACTTGTGTCAAGTCATGGGGCTATATTATATTAAAAATATTGATTTTGACACTCTATTATAAGTCTGTTGGCCCTATAAAACAACCCGAAATTCCCTTTTAAAGGTCTTGAATAATGCATTTTATTTTATTTTTATGTTATTTAGAATTCTTTCTGGAGTAGGATTCTTTTCCTTATTGGCTTGTTTTAGGGTTTTAAAGACTATTTAAACCTTTGATAAGTTGTTTTACGGAGATATCTAATTAATAAGAATTTTTCTATTGATTTCAATTTTTCAGTAATTTCGCTACGCTGCGTTATAAATTTAGTTTATTTCTACTTGAAATCTTCATTTTAAGATGTTTTAAATGCATAATATGTGATATCATGATGTAGTGATATCTTCAAATAAATTTCTTATCACGTGAATTTGGCATAAAATTATGCTAGAATTATATAATTATGAAAAATTTCTTGGGGAATGATTCTCTCTTGATTATCTTGACCTTCAATGTAAGTAGATTATGAAATCACACTTTTAATTTTTACTAAATTCAAATAAGTTGTTAATGGTTTGATATCTATAAATTGATTTTTTTAATGTTATTAGTTGTGAACAAATAGTCTTTATAGATAAAATTAAGTAATAATGTTAAAGTTAATACACCATAATGATAAATATTTATCTATAATACAAGAAAATTTTAGGATATCTATTATTAATTTTCGTCTAAATTAAAATTATTTTATAATTATATGTTAACTTTAAAAGTTAATATATAAATTAAAAAACGTTATAAACTTACTTAATTTTTTTGTAAACTTTTTTTTTAAAAGGGCATGTCTTTTTCCTAGAGAACTCTTGAAAGACTCGTGTCATTAAGTTTAGAGATGAAAGTTTTTTTTTTAACTATTACGATTTGGTGCATGCATGAGAAGTTACGTAAATATTATATGATCTTGTTTTATTAAATGAAATACGTCTCCTTCATCATCATCTTTTTTTTCTTGTATGTATATATATGTTATTTTTAGTGTACAAATTAATAAAAATTAGACAACTTCCTTTCGGCGTAAAAATTCTATGGACTAGTGTAGTCAACGAATATTAGTCTTTGACGTGAAAGCTCTATGTGGAATTACATCGAATGATGAAAGTTCTTCGAAGCCGGCGACCCTTCTTTCTTTCCAACTTTCACAACTCCGTATACATATATATAAAGCACCTTTTACAGGAAGCATGAAACCCCAACACCTTACTTACTTCTATAACTCAAACTTTTCTTCCCAACAGAAAATGCTTCACCATCATTACCGAGCCCTGTGAGTCGACAGCCATAACTCTACTTCAAATTGGTCATTTTTTACGTCAAAAAATTTTGAATGTTTCCAAAATGATAATAAATGCTTTGACAAAATATCCTTGCAGATCTTCAACACTAGGACATGATAAGTTACATGTAGGTAAATTTTGATGCATGTTCACACAAAGTGCAGGACTAAAAGTATGAATTCACACATTAAATTTTTACTAAATTTCAAATAAATTGCTAATATTTTGATATTTATAAGTTGAATTTCAACGTAAACAGTCTTTATGTTTAAAATTAAGTAATAATGTTAAAGTTAATATACCATAGTGATAAATATTTGTCTATAAAACAATTTAAGATATCTATTATTAATTTTCATCTGGATAATAATTAATTTGTAAATATATATTAACTTTAAAAGTTAATTTATACATTTATTTAAATTTTTAATAAAAATTTTAAAAATTAAATAAAAATTTTCCCCACAAAATTCCTGAGAGACTTGTGCATTTAAGTTTAAAGATGAAAGCTCTTCTGAAATGTGACGGTTTGGAACATGCATAAGAAGTTATGTACATATGATTTGATATTGTTTTATTAAATTAAATACTTCTTCTTCTTTTTCTATTATATATATATATGTTATTTTTAGTGTACAAATTAATAAAATTTGGAGAGCTTCCTGTCGACATAAAAATTCTATTGACTTCTTCAGTCATCGAATATTTGTCGACGTGAAAGTTATTTGTGGAAATACATCGAATGACGAAAGTACTTCCAAGCCGGCGACCCTTCCCCCTTTCCCACTTTCACACTCTATATATATGTATAAAGCCTCTTTACAAAACCATGAAAAATAAAAGTTTAATAAGACATTATAGATGACTCAATTTATGAGGTACCAACCTCAAGTTACACTACACGTGGGGAACCTTATTGATCCACGAATAATATCTGAGCATTTGTTGAACCTTAAACAATCATTTATAAATATAAAAACTTTTAAAATTTCAATTGATAAAGTAAAAATAGCATTTTTAATATTTTACTAATTAAAAATGAAAATTTCAAATAAATCATGCTAGGTAAGTAAAGTTTGATTACGCTAGAAATCTTTTGTTTTTTGTTTTCGTGTGACTAAACTGTTTTTGCTTTGCTTTAGTTGCAATGACTTTTAAGTTTGTTTATCAAAATAAACTATTCAATTTTGTTGCATACAAAAATACTTTTTTGGTAAATAAAAAATCTTAAATATTTAATACAATTTGAACTACAAATAAAAAATATAATAAATTTTTATTTACATAAATAATTTTTTGATGATTTCTAAAAATTAAATTTAAAATAAAAATATATCAAATTCCTGCTATTGTTAATTCTTCTTAACTATAGTAATGCTATCTTCTGTGCCAACAGTTTCAAAGGTCTTCAGTTCACAGTACTTTCTAAGAAGAGGAAACGCGTTCGAGTGATGAAAGTTCTTAGAAGCCATTAGTTCTCTCCCCTTCTTCCCCCCACTACAAATGGAGCTTCTTTCTTACAAGAACCATGAAACACAAACACCTCCCTTACTTTTACTTCTATAACTCTACGGAAAGAAAATTTTGATGGAAAATCTAGGCTAGATCAAATTTAAGCGCAGCTGAATAAACTTAAAATTTTCCATAAGAATAAGCTTTAACAATAATTTAATTTGAAACAAAAACAAGAAATTAACAAAGTTACTAACCTGTTTCGATTTCCTGTTGTAAT
>JAOXYD010230623.1:0-18014 GCA_028565735.1 Pinacopodium congolense
TCCTTGATGCTTATTATTGCTGTCTAATCAACTTATAATTTTAATAAATTTAATCCAACACCAACCAAAGGTAAGCGCACCTTATCAACAAGTGGTATAAAAAGAAGTAAACATTGAGTATCATTCTCCCTAGGAATCTGAGCATAATACTAGATTAATTAATGTAATGTTATCTAGATAACTCCAAGATGATTAATTAAGAGAAATAAATAAGAAACAAATAAAAATGAAAACAAACAAGGTTCAATCTAAACATAAGCTAAAGGAAATGAGTTTAACAATTGATAATTTGGCTAGGGCTCATATTGCAATGGATTTAACAAACAAGAATCACATTTCATTAGACAGATTTAAAGCATATATCACAAATGTAACAAACAACCAATGGTCATGAAAACATATTTTCTCTCCTAGACACAATTCATCTATCTTGGCCCAACAGACAAATTAGAATAGAAGGCATTAATATCAATATGCCTAGAATTAAGTTCGTTAATCCTAGGGACCCTCACGAAAGACTCTAGGGCTTGGTCCACACCTAATTTCAATTATGCTACCTAATTAATATTCTAACAATTAAAAACCTATAGTCAAGGTCCTTTAATCATCTAATGATCTAACTAAGATAGTCACTTAATTAAGATCAATTTAAGCTCCTTAAATAGGCAACAATCCTCCAAACACACAATCGATTTCATCCTAACCCCAACTCAGCAAGTTAAGCATAGAATATAATCAATAAACTCAAGATTAAAGCAACAAAACACATATTTATTGATGAAAAATAGGAGTTCAAACAAAATAGTGAGAAAGAGAAAGAATTACAATCAAATCTTAGTCCAATCTAGTTGAAATCTACTCCCCGAAGCCTCCTGTAGACTCTATGGACTCCAATCTACTATCAAATGCTAGATGAAACCAAAAGCAAATAAAAACTATACAAAATCTTAAGAAAAAGGAACAAAAACGCTTCTGTCGATGCTCCTCTCTCGCAACTCCTCCGACTCTTCCCTCTCGTGTGTTTTGGTCTGTATTTATATGCCAAAAGAGACTATTAGGGCTTAATGAGTTATGTGTCATCATTTCAGTTGTATTTTATATCGTTTTAATTGTATTTTATGCTGACTTTAAAATGAAATGTTGCACATAAGAACTTATACGGTGCTTATCGTTCAACCGACCTTCATCATTCGGTCGATTGATTTTTCTTTGCGATCTTCATTCGGTCGATTGATTTTTCTTTGCGATCTTCATTCGATAGACTGATTCTTCTATGCGGTTGATTGAAAAAATTGTCGTAAAATATTCGGTCAACCAATCTTGCCATTCAGTCAACTGACCTCTTTGTTTCTTCATTCAGAGGATTGGCCAATTATATAATAGAAAAAATATTTTCCTTATTTATTTATAACGAGAGTTCAACTATACTAACTGTAGAGTGACTGTTAACTGCCATTTTTCTAACAGCTATTAATGTCTCTGCTCTTAATATCCACTAAGTCCAACTTGGATAAAAGAGATAGAAAAGACGGAGTAGCTAGGGACTTAGTGAGAAGGTCAACAACTAGGAGTTCTGACGCAATACATTAAGGATTAATGAAGCCAAATTTGTATTGATCTCAGATTAATTGACGATCAATATCTAAGTGTTTTGTGCATTCATAAAAACCATGATTAACAGTAATGTGTAAGGTGGCTTGATTATCACACTAAAGCGAGATCGGAGCAGCAATCGAAATTTGAAAATCAAGAAGGAAATGGGAAATCCATTGGAGTTCATAGATAGTAAATGTCATACTTTTGTACTTGGCCTCGGCTAAAGATTGAGAGACTATGGATTGTTTCTTGGTCTTCCAGGAGATGAGAGAAGAGCCAAGAAAGAAGCAGCAACCAGTCAAGGAACATCTAGTATCGTTGTAAGAGGCCTAATTTGCATTAGAGAAGGCTAACAACTTGAAAGTGTTATTAACTAGAAAGAACAAAACTTTAAAAAGACAACCTTTTAGATAACACAGTAGATGGAGGGCAGATTACCAATGCAATTGACATAGGTGTTAAATGAATTGACCAATCTATTGAATGCTACATGAGATATCAGGTTTAGTGAAGCCAAGATACAACAAACGACCAATAAGTCGTCCATAAGGCTTGGGATCATGTAAAGGGTGCCAACATTAGGTGTAAGCTTGATTCCTTTAGGAAATGGAGTGGGAGAAGGCTTTGCATCCTTTAACCCAGCATCATGAATAAGATCCAGAGTATACTTGCATTAATTAATAATAGTACTATATGGAGATCGAGTTATTTCTAAACCTAAGAAATATTTTGCTGGACCATGATCTTTAATAGTAAATTAATTATGCAAGGATGCTTGAATGGCTTCAATGTCAGTAGGTATAAGACCAGTGACTAAAAAATCATCGACATAAATCATTAAATCTATATAAGCAGCTGCCAGTGGTTTTGTAAATAAGTAGCGATCGTGTTGTAATTAAACGAAACCATAAAGTTGAAGTTGAGTGGTGAACTCATGATTCCGCTACCTAAAGGCTTGTTTCAAGCCATAAAGTAACCGTTTAAGCTTGCAAACTTGTCCATTTTTAGCCTTAATATAACTATCAGGTGGAAACATATACACCTCTTCATTTATAAAACCATGGAAGAAAGCATTTTTTATGTCAAGTTAATATAAAGGCCAAGCATAAGAAGATGTAATAGCCAACAAAATTATAATAGTCACTAACTTGGCTACAGGAGAAAAAACTTTTAATATAATCTAGTCCTTCTATTTGATTGTAGCCTTTAGCTACTAATCTTGATTTATACATTTCAACTGATCCATTTGGCTTAAGTTTGAGTTTGTAAGCCCATTTAAAGCCAATTGCTTTCTTATTGGTTAGAGAGAATTAAGTTCCCAATGCCGATTATGTTCAAGAGCAGATAATTCTCTTTTCCGTAGTTTTAATCTAATTAGGATTGTTCCTGGCTTGTGCAAAATATTTTGGCTCCTGAACAATACATGTATTGACTAAGAAAGACAAGTGTGTAGGTTATAGACATGTATTAATGATAGACTCATGATCTTCAAGCAAATGAAAAGGAACTTCAAAAAATTTAATCATATTTATAGTAACAGAACTATTATGATTAATAAAAGTACATACATATCCTCTTAACCATGATGGTTTTTGAATGATTCTATTATTTCTACATAATTGAGGAATAGAAGAAAAATAGTACTAGTGTTTAAATTATACCGAGGAGCATCAAAGGCATACTTGTGTGGATCATCAACTATAGGAGGATCTTTTTTGCTTTAGGGAATGTCTAGTTTGGTTGTGAGTTGTGGCTTTTTATTATAATTTTTATGTTTTTCTATTGGTATTTATTTATTTTTTTCGGTTTCTGTGTTGTATTAATATGTTGTTTTTTGGGTTTCTATGTTGTTTTTTTTTTTGTGTTTAGAAAAATAGGAAATGAAAACCAAAAACAAAAATCTAACTAAACAAGGCCTTGGTAAATCAAGTAGTACGATTCCAAAATCATTTTCAGACATAACTTTATAAGGGAACTTTGTTTTATGGAATATAACATCTTGTGAAATGAAGAAATTATGAGAATCAAGATCAAATACCTTAAACACCTATTTTCCAGGACTATAACCAATAAAAACAAACTTGTAAGTTCTCTGATCAAACTTATTTTTGTGTAGTGTAGTATTTGTGGCAAAGTAAAGATATCCAAACTTCTTGAGACTAGTATAATTCGAAGGCTAATTAGACAACAATTTATAAGGAGTTTTACAATTCAAAATAGATAAAGGAAGCCAATTGATAATAGGTAGTTGTTAATATAGACTCGTGCCAAAATTTTTTAGGCAAAGATAATTAAAACATCAATGCCCTAGCAACTTGCAACAATTGCTTCTGTCTCCTTTCCACCACTCCAATTTGCTATAGAGTATAGACACATGACTTCTGGTTTATGATACCTAACCTGTGGACAAAAGACTAACATGTCTCACTTAAAAACTCCATGCCATTATCAACTCTAATAGCTTCAATAGCAACATTAATTTTGTATAAGTTCTTTAATACCTTATTCATTTGAGTTTTATGATGCTATAAATATATTCACGTAGCCCTGCTGTGATCATTTACTAGAGTAAGAATGTAATGAGAGCCAGATAGGTATTAATAAAAAAGGTCAACGTTGCTATTTAGCTAGATGATAGATATCACAGTGCTCATTTGAATCATCAATTTCATCCTTAATAGAGGGAATGTGTTTCAAAATAGTTATAGAAGTGTGGCCAAGGCATAATTGTTTACATGTTCTATAAATCCATGAGTCTCTTTAGATACAAGGAATTCTAGTTTAGTTGAAAACTTTTATATGACTTTTTCATTGAATGACCTTTTGTCCAGTATGTATAATCCTTTTGTAACTTTCACGATCATCAATAACTCATTAGCATTTTAGTCCTATAAAAGGCAATATGATGGAAGAAACTATAACTTAATCTTAACTAGCTTTATTAACTTGTTTACTGATAACAAAATGAATTGAAAATCAAGTATATGTAAAGCTTTTATGAGTGAAAGTCCATCACTAAACTTGATGTCTTCGACATGATAAACCATTTTGATTCTACTATTCAGGAGATAAATAAGCATGATTTTCCCATGTTTAACTAGGGTAGTCAACAAATTTAAGTTGACACATATGTGACTTAATGCTCCTGAATCAATAATCCATGCAACTGAATCCAACAACTCAAACAATTGATGGAAGTAGCTAAAGCATATGTTATGAAGCTACCTACAAAATGTTCAAGATGGGTAAAATTAATCATCACAAAATCTAGTGAAGTATTCCCTTTCAGCATTTTCACTAATTGCTATTTCACCATGATGACAAGTAAGTAATCTTTAATAGTCATCTTGTTGTGTGCACCTTTCTATCCATCATTTTCTATCTCAATAGAGTAGGTTGTGAGCATTTTCCTTGAGCTAGAATCTTTTCTTTTATATTTTAGTAACTCTTTATACCAATCTGGATATTTATGTAACTTGAAACAGGAATCCTTTTGGTGTCCATGTTTATCACAATAGTTACAATACATTTGATTCTTATCCATCTTCTCCTTGTCAAATTTCTTTTCGTTCATCATGCCCTTTCACCATCATTACACTGTTTTCTATTACTTCCATTATTTCCATATGTACTTCTCTAAACTCTTGAAAACATTGAATAAGCTTAGATAATACTAGGCAATAGATCTATCACCAAAATTTTATTTTTGACATTGAATAAGCTTTAATAATATAGTTCAACCCTATAAGAAATTGAATCAGTTGTTTAAAAGAGACTTGATCTACTATTTTCTTTGTCATCTTACAGGTGCATTGATCATAAATACAGTATAGTGTTAATAGAGTGCACATTAGCTCATCCCATAGTCTCTTTAGCTTTGTGAAATACGTAACCACTAATATGTTACCTTATGTTATGGATGCTATCTGCCTCTATAACTGATATACCAAAGGATCATTTGACTCCCCAAATCTTTCTTCAAGATCTAGCCATAGCCTTCTCACTAAACTTGCATATATAAATACTTCCACTATTTTTTTGATATGGAATTCAATATTTAAGAAATAACCATACAATCAACACAAATCCATTTATCATATTTAGGAGAATCAAAATTAGATTTTACATATCTTCCATCAATGAACCCTAGCTTGTCTTTTACTCTTAATAATGTTTTAACAGCTTTACTCTATGACAAATAATTGCTTCAATTAAGCTAAGTTGTAATTAGAGCTATCTCTGGATGATTTGAGCTTTGCAAGGTTAGCGAATCTCCATCAATTCTTAATTGTCTTCCTTGCAAGTTTTCTTGACTAATTCCATCCATGTCACCTTCCATAACAATTCAACTTAGCTTATGCTAATTGAAATCAGTAACGTACTTTAGTTTGGTGGCTCTGATACCATGAACAAACTCAAATCTGAGTCAATTAAAACATGATATTCATTCAAGTGTCAGGAAATTTACTTCATTAATAATAACTATATAATGTGAAAAAATGTTTTCCTTATTTGTTTACAATGAGAGTTCAACTATACTAACTATAGTGTAACTATCAACTGCCATTTTTCTAACAATTGTTAATGTCTCTACTCTTACGGCTGTTAATGGTTTATTTTAGCCTCATAATTTACAAATTTCCTATATAAAATGTGAAATAATTCACCAAAATATGAACTTAAAGAAATATTGATATTTTTCCTTTTTTAATCGACTCATTACGCTTAATAATCTACACTTATAACATTAAGTTCATAAAATTTCCCGAAGCGAGGGTTGTATAGGTTATATTTAGACACTAATATAAGAATAAAATCAATTCAAACATACAGGAATAGGTCTTCAAAGGAAAGGATTGGTCCACAAATGTCCAATTGTAATTCCATTTAAAGATTAATTTTTATCAATCATTTAATTATCCATAATTCTTATTTTTTAAAAAATTAAATAAATGCATTAGTCACACTTTAAAAAAAGTACATATTAAATCACTAGAAGCTTTTATCCAACTGATATCAATAAACAATGCCTAATAATCTCTCTAGCCCTTAGAATCTCTCTAACACTCTTTGATCAAAACAAGTTGTTAATAGCACCTAACCATTCTTGCATAATAAAGACTTGAAGGACACTCTCTAAGCCTCTTTAATTGACTCACTTCATCAACAGAGCACTGAAATCATTCTTACACAACATGATGAAATTTCATCCACCTTAAATTAGTTTTTTTTCTAGTATAAATAAAAATGGTCTTTTTTGTGTTTTCAAATATTTTACTGCCTTTGCTTTCACAATACGATGGGGCTCCTCCATCCCTACCAGTTTACTATTGGTAAAGGTAACAATTGGCCTTCTTCTATGATCGATTGATTTGTTGTTGTTCTTCTTTGTTTCGTCATGCATTAATCAATTATAATAAATTAATTAATTAAACATTAACTAAATCAATGTAGTACTTTGCAAATATATATCAAGACTAAATTTTATTCTAAAATAAGTATATACTGAGTTTGAAACACTTTATGATACATTGACACCTAATACAATCAATGAAGCGAGAACACATATATTAAGGAAAGTTAAACTACTTTAATTTGTCTCTTAAAAAAAGCAAGGAGTTAACTGCCTACTTAATAATAATAACTAGAGATGTACTCGTTACACTGCACACAAAATATATAGACAAAGATACATTTATACATGCAAAATTCCTAATTAAGAATAATAATAATAGAATTAATCAACCAATCAATTAAATAATAGATTATAAAAATTATAAAAATTTCTTATTTCATTCCATATTTGAAGACCTTACTTATCTAATGGAGATAAACTTAATGGTCTATTGTCTAATCTCATCATCAAACTCAATCTCAATATAAACTATATTGTCATAATAATTAATAAATCATATCTCTCTATCACCATAGATATCCTGACACCACTCAAATGCCTACCAAATAATAGTACATGATATTCCCTACTCCTAAAATAACCCAACACTTGTTTTATAGGTAGGTATTTAGCAATCAAATTATAATCTCATGCCTCATATCCATAACATCCATAAAATTTTGATCATTGAATATACCTTACCTTAGGTAAGCTGCTAATTTTCTAACTCTTTTTGTTACCCTTTATGTCATAATTTATTCTAAACATACACCTCGATAATAGATATAATACTTATCGTATTCATCAATATAAATATGTACTTCCAATATTAAATTACCATGCCTTTTATAATTAAAATAGGTACATCACATAATCATAAAGCAATAATTTCTCAATTTACAAAAAACCATCACAATACTCAAGTAACATTTAATATATATATATATATCTATATCACTCAAGTACTTATATAAGCCCAAACAACCAACAACTTACTTAGTATCTGTAATGGTCAAAATCAAACCTTTAATCTATCACCACAACTTCTTTAAGTCCAAGAGGAGTTATGACCTAAAAATAATGTCAACTACTCCTTTAGATGTTAACTTTTAAAATCAAAAGTTGAGAGAATGAGTGATGTTTAAGAAAAGAACTAAAAACCCCAAATGATGGGTGTAGCTTGAAATGGAAAAAAAGGGGGTAAAAGGATGTTAGGGAACTACGGATTGGAGTAGAGAGGAAGAAGTTACTAGGATTATGGTAAGTGGTAGCTTGAAAGATTTAGAGAAGAGAAGGGAGAGTTGTTAGGGCTAAGGTTTCTCTCTGACAAGTGAAGGCTAGAAGAAAAGGATGTAAGATTAAGGTTTTCCCTATTTTCTCCTTTTAACGTAATGATTGGAGTTTCAAAATTATGTGTGTGTTTTTTTTCCAACATTTACAAAATCAGATTGGACCAATTAGTTCAATCTGATTAAATCAAAATCTGTTAGTTAATTGGTTTAGTTTTAAATAAGAACTACTAAACTTTAAGACCAAATAGCTTAACCATTCATAACTAGCTGGTTTTAACCAATTAAACTAGCCAATTAAATTAGGTGGATTTAGGTCATTTTCTTCTCTGTTATCCCCATCTAATCTCTTTCTACCATCCACATATTCTCTCTATCTTCTAGTTCCATCATCTCTGACTATAATTGGCTATTGAGAGATGGTAGCTCAATAATTGAATCTACATCTAGTTTATTTACCTATTCCATAGCTGTACTTGGCTAATCATAATCTGGTCTATCTTGAAGATTGCTCCTCCTCTTTTTAAGCTTTTAACTAGAAAGCTTAAGTCTAACAAATAGTAATAAGCCAAGATTCACCAAGTAAAAACTAGAAATTATTTTTAACTTTTTTCTTTTGTTCATATGTGACCAACTTTTTCTTGGTACTCTTCTTGATATTCAATGAATTATGACATGCCAATGCTCCTTACAAGTAAGTAGTGAGTGGCTTTATGTCTTACTGAGCTTTGGTCTTGGGAATTAATGGGTGAATCAATAGTGATAGCTTTGACTCTTGAAGATAAGGCGTACTCATTTATCACTTGGCCTTCAAAAGGTTTGGCTTAAAAATACTTTGAAGAAGTAGAGAGATGGGCTACACTTAGATGTTTGGTACGAAGAAAAGCTTACTTTGAAGCTCATTATAAAAAGATTGTTACTAGATAGTTAAGCTACTAGATTAGGAGATGAAAATGGGTTATGACTGTTTGAGTTTAGATAAGCTAATTAATAGATAAAAGAGATGTAGAAATGTACACAAAACCCATATAATACCAATATGCTAATACATAGTATGACTTTTTTTACTGTACTAACACAATGCATAGTTTTAAGCTTGCTTTTGACAGTTTGAATAAAATATTAAAGATGAAATGCATTAATAAGAAGTCTAAAGAATAAAGTAAGAAAAGTTTATATTATTAGCTTCAAAAATCAAGCTACAAATATAAGTAGTAAGTGCGTGTGCTTGGAGCGAATTGATCCTTTTCATCTCACTTACCTTTATCTGCATTTTAACACTTTCATTCACTATAACAATGGCATATTCTAACCAGTCATCCAACCCACTAATATTAACATGAAAAATAAGAATAAATTTCTAAATGATAACAAACTAAAATAAATTTGAATATTATTATTTAATTTTAATTTTAATTTTAGATAGAATTATTAATTAATTGCGTATTAAGAAATATTAGTGTTTTATTTTTTAAATTATATATATAATCATATATGATATTTAGCTTATTTTCATATTTTATATTTCTTATTACTTTATAGCAGTCTTAAACAGGTTAAGATCGGTTGTATAATAGTTTAATACCAATTAATTTTATAAATCTTAAACCTCTCTACAAATAGTTTGATATCTGATTCGGTATTTAAAACATTAAGTTTTTTCTCTTTTTTATGGGGAAGGATTGGGTTAAAGCTAACCCAGACGCATCATCTAGTCTAAGCCCATTTCCGTATTTGATTAATAAAGTGCTTTAACCTTAAGTATTTCTAATTAAACCGTAATTAAATTTCTAAAATCCTAATTTTGTTATAGAAGATAATTTACAATCCTTAAATTACATTTAATAAAGAGAACCCTAATTAAATTATCATTAAATTATATAAACCTAATAATTAATGAAACCCTTATTTTTAATATTGTAACACTAAATATCTTCTTTGATAAGTTCTATGAAGTTGAAGACCATTTGTTCATTCTTTATCTCTATTAATAGAAATATATGTAAAAATACACAAGGTTCCTTATAGTTTATTCTTTCCTAAACTAAATCTCCAAATTTAAAATAGTACAATTTGTATATTACATTTTTAAATATTTTCATAAATCATTTTACTATCATCCAATTGTTTAAAAAAATTAAAAAAAATTTAAAACATTATTTTATGTCTTAAATATTAATAGAAAAAAATAATATGATTAAAATTAAAAATGTTCCCAAAGACTAAATGCAATATTATTTAATAAAAAATATTAAACATGCTCAACGCAATAATATTTTATGAAAAAAATATTAAACATGAAATTAAGATATAATGTTGTTATATTTGTTATTTTAGTATGATAAAAAGTAAAATTATTAGATTTTATTTGTCATTACTAATTTTGTGAAGGTCTATGTTAATATTTAGATCCTATGACAATGCTTTAAATATATGTATTTTTCTATACTTCCAATGTTTTAGTGAAGGATGGATTGTGAAACCCTTTATGGCATAAAAAACACATTTGAACATTTTAAATTTCAAAAACTAACTTGAGAAAACAATAAAACATAAGAGAGTCTTAACTTAAAAAGTTACAAAAAGCTAAAATGTTGAGTAGTTTAACTTATAATAAATCTTAGATTTGATATTAAATATTAAACTTTGATAAAATAAAACTATAATTTATCAATTTTTTTGGTAGAAATAGTAAATTAAATGTTTTTCAATGTCTTTATAATTATGTAGTGATGCTTATGATTTATAAGGTTTAAATATAGTCCTTAAAAGTATTATTATTATTTATTTATTTTAACTTAAGACATAATAATGTGTTGAGAAAAGTTAAAAAAACATTATTTATCATAAAAACTAATAAATATTTTTTTTATAGAAAAGAAAGTAGATTAAAAATGAAAACAAGTTTGTACAAAATATGAAAAAAGAAAAATTAAGTTTGAGACATTGCATTAAGTCCACGAGAATACTAAGCTATCTAAAAGTAAGAAATTGAGTAAGTAGAAATCCTTAAACAAACTAATTCAAACTTGAAATTTTTTTTTTTCAAGAAATCAAATTAGAAATTATTACCATAAGCTGTTTTGTGATCTTTTGGGGAGTGTAATTGGATTTCCAAATTGATTAACTAGTGCTAGGGGTTTAATTATTTGATATATGAATAGAAGCTCTGACTCTTCTTTACTTTTTTTAGCACTAGCTGATTTGTTTTTATTGGTATTTTAATTTTCCTTCCCTTCCCCATCTGTGGCTTGATCTCTCTTTGAATGCTTTTGGATGAATTATAGCTATTCTTTACTTTAAGTTTATTACTGTCAGGAGGTTGCTTTTGTCTCCACATTTTCAGAAGTTTGGCTTGAACTATTTTTTGTAGTAGTATTTTAGTGCATTCCTTATTCCTCCTCTTCCTTTTGACTAGGAAGGTACTTTATCTTAAGATTAATATTAGACCTATTTGAAGAAGATTTCATAATTACTCTTTTCCCTCCTTAACTAATGTGGACTTGTTCGTTTTTTATTTGGTACCTTATCCTGGACCTATACTTACTTCTACTATACTCTTTTCATATAGGAGTAATTTTGTTTAATTGTGTGATCTTAATCAACCTGTGATTCTTGATCTCTTTTCTTTAAGAATCTCTTTGTTTTTTCGGTCCTAGTTCTACCTGATCCTTGTTTAAGATGCTCTCTTTCATTTTATTAGTTTCTTTGTTAATTTCTTCCAAAACTAGATTTTCCATCTCATTTTTCCCCTTTTCTAAAGCACCTTTCTATTGATCTTTGGTGCCAACAAGAATGCAGTTAGTGATGATATTTTAAAACTAGCATTCCAAAAATTAGAATCAAGAAGACTGGAAATATCATTTGATTTAGAGAAATAAATATCTCTGATAAGCTTAAATTTCCTAGGAATGATGCCATGTGAAATTTTTGCAAGGTCTTTTAAAATTATGTTCCTTCTCTCTGACCATATTATTTATACAAAAGTAAATAATGGAGTTTTGAGTAAGATGAGGTCTGAACTTTTGGTGGAAATTAGGAGTAAGATCTTTTAGATGGTAGAGTTAAAGGGAGATTTGGACCAAGCAAGTAGGATATGTTCAATGATAGAGGAAGAAATTTCCTTAGAGAAAGGGAAATTCAAAAAGAGGTGATCTAGTGTTTCTTACTTTAAGGAGCAAAGGGGAAAATATTTGGGGATTAAATTAAGGCAAGTCTATCTTTAGTAGGCCGTTTGTTAAGGATAGCTACCCACAGAGTGAAACTCTATCTTGATATGGCTTGTTTATGCCATATAGTTTTGATCTAAGGGAGAGTTTTGTTTAGTGGCTTAAGGAATTTATAAATTAAAGAGCTTAAGAAGGTCTTAGAATAATGTGGGATCTTTTTAAGCTTAACTCTTTTAGAAGATTTAGGCAGATATGATAAAGTTTGTTGTTTAAGAAAGTTAATTTTAGGGTTACTAGGATCTGACTATGGCTACAAATTTAATATTAGTATATAATCTAAAGCTATAGATTTATTTTGGGGTGAAGAGCCTATTTATTATTCCTTGTGGATTCCAACGATTATACCATGAGAGCGTAGAGTTTCCATTTCCTATTTTAAAATTGAAAATCTCCTAACTTCTCTCTTTGTTAAAGGATTTTTCTCTAGCTTTAAGAACTTCCAGTATTTAGCTTTAGATTCTAAAAACTTATAATTTGATAATAATGCTATTAATAAATTTAAATGAAAGGGATTCTGTATCATTGAATAAATACGTTATTCTCTTGATCAATAGGACCCAATTCCAAGACCTTAAATGCTTAATTTCTAATCCACAAAAACTGAAACCCTATCTTGATATGGCTTGTTTAGGCCATATTGTTTTTATCTAAGAGAGAGTTTGGTTTAGTTGCTTAGGGAATTTATAAATTGAAGAGCTTATGAAGGTCTTAGAATAATGTGGGATCTATTTAAGCTTATCCCTATTAGCAGATTTAGGCAAATATGATAAATTTTGTTGTTTCAGAAAGTTGATTTCTTTGTTACTGGGATCTAGCTATGGCTACAACTTTAATATTAGTATGTAATCTAAAGCTTTAGATAAATTTTTGGGTGAAGATCCTATTTATTATTCCTTGTGGATTCCAAAGATTATACCATGAGAGTGTAGAGTTTCCATTACCTATTCTAAAATTGAAATTCTCCCTAACTTCTCTCTTTGTTAAAGGATTTTTCTCTAGCTTCAAGAACTTCCACTCTTTAACTATAGATTCTAAAAACTTCTACTTTGATAATAATGCTATTAATCAATTTAAATAAAAGGGATTCTATATCATTTAATAATTACCTTATTCTCTTGATCAATAGAACCCAATTCTAAGACCTTAAATGCTTAATTTCTAATCCACAGAAAGTGAAACCCTGTCTTAATATGGCTTGTTTGTGCCATATTGTTTTGATCCAAGAGATAGTTTGGTTTAGTGGCTTAGGGAATTTATAAATTGAAGAGCTTATGAAGGTCTTAAAATAATGTGGGATCTATTTAAGCTTATCCCTTTTAGTAGATTTAGGCAGATATGATAAAGTTTGTTGTTTAAGAAAGTTGATTTCAGGGTGACTAAGATCTACCTATGGCTACAACTTTAATATTAGTATGTAATTTAGAGCTATAGATTTCATACCATGAGAGTGTAGATTTTCCATTTCCTATTTGAAAATTGAACTTCTCCCTAACTCGTCTCTTTGTGAAAGAAGTTTTCTCTAGCTTCAAGAACTTCCACTCTTTAGCTTTATATTCTTAAAACTTCTACTTTGATAATAATGTTATGAATCAATTTAACTCAAAAGGGATTCTATATCATTGAATAAATAGCTTATTCTCTTTATCAATAGAACCCAATTCTCTTGATTAATAAAACTCAATTGCAAGATCTTAAATGCTTAATTTCTAATCGACCTTCCTTCTTAGGTCTAGATACATTCTCCCAACTGACCTTAGATGTGGTTTGAGTTTTTGATGCTGTTATTCATAGAAAATTCTTAATTTTCCTATTTATTATAGTTAAGATGGAAGCTAGTAATAAGAAAAGGGAAGACTAACACACATAAAACCTAAATAGAATGGAAATTATAAGTTGGAGTCTATCAACATAAGAAAGGAATTTAATGGTCTAGGAAGATATTCTTTTAGCAATTCTATTAAGAAGGGTAATCTAGCTCTTTTTCGTAAGTTTAGAGGAGAATAAGGGGATGACTAGATAATAGAAAGGTTACCTAAAGGAACCCTAGTTATGTTAGAGATAAGAATTAGCTACATACTATTTGATGAGAAAATAAGAATTTGTCTTTTTAAAGGGGTTGACATAGACTTCTGAGAGATGAGAAAAGAGAGAGATAGATTGAAAAAGGGTATGAACAGATTTGATGTCAGCATGACAAAAGAAAAATAAGATTTCAATAAAAATAAGGTGAGTTAATTTTTTTGTTGAGCATCTCCAGTAGAACCTAAAGATGGCATTGTTAGAAGTGTAATAATGAAGAATCCATATAAAGACTTCCGTAAACATTGTAAAAAGGTAAGGAGATAGTGGATCACCTTGTTTAAGTCTACATTTATTTTTTAAAAACTTTGAAGGTTCCCCATGGATGAGTAAGGAGAATGTTGGGGTAGAGATACATTCTTCCATCTAATGTATAAACTAATTAGGGAATCATAACTTGTTTAAAGTTAAAAGGATGAAGTCTCCCTAAATAGAATCAAAGGATTTTTCAAGTTAATAGTGAAAGAACATTTATTATCATCATTGTTTGAGTGGTAATTTTTGAAAATTTTCTGAGAATGAAAAATTTTATCCCCTATCCCCTTCGATAAAAGCTTATTGATTTTTGTTGATAATAGAGGGAAGAATAGCTTTAATCCTATTAGTTAAGAGTTTAGAAATGACTTTATAAATCATATTGCAATAAGAGATTAGTCTATAGTCTATTACCTTGGTAGAATTGTAAATTTTAGGAATCAAAGAAAGGAAGGTCGTGTTTACTTCCTCAAGGAGTTTGCCACGTTTTAAAAAAATCCAAAATAGATTTTAAGATGCCTTCCTTTAATATGTGCCATGTTTTCCTGAAAAAGAAGCCATTAAATCCATTAAAGCCATTTATGTTTAGAGTCATATTAGGATTGAAGCTATGGCAAGCCATTTTGATCTCTTAACTTATGAAGGGGGTTGTAAGAGAGGGAATTAAGGAGTCATGGATGGGGCTTTTAATGAAGGAATTTAGACGGTTAACATTTTCAAGCTAACCTCGTGTTTTTTTAAAGAAGATCAAGAATTAAGATTGAATTTTAGTAGAGGAATTGGTATAATTATTATCATCAGTGATGGAAAAATATTATTCCTATTCCTATTGACAAGAGCAAAGTCGTAGAATAATTCAATATTTTTATCTCCTTCCTTTAACTAGTTGATTGTTGAAAATAGCTTTAAATAGGATTCTTGGGCTTTTAAAACTAGATAGTATTCATGGATTAATTTCTCTTCTTGTTTCCTAAGAGACTTACATGAAGAGTTAGCTTAAAGAAGGGATCAAAAATAGTTCAAATTATTCCTAAGGAGATACATTTTGGTTCAGGTCTCTTATCTCTTCTTTATTGAGGGATTTAAGGGCTTATTTCACCAATTTTAATCTATTAACGATGAAGAACATCAAAGTTCTAACAATGTGGATGTTACAAGAAGATTGGATTATTTAGAGAAAATTTGGGTGATTATCTAGGAAATTGAAAATTTTGAAAGGAGAGTGTTTTTTTCCCCCTTTTTGGTAAAAGCAAAAAAAAAAAGAATCTTGACAAGGCTATGATTTAAAGCATTTGAATTATCAAAGTAAGCAAATGAATCAATCATAGAAGAGAGCTAAGCAGGTTTGATAAGGACTCTATCTAGCTTTTTTGTAATAAAGTGAGGGTTAGTTTGTTTATTCCTCTAAGAGTGTGTACAATCAGAGAACCAAAGATAAAAAAGATTACAGTGAGATAAATAATCTCTGAAATTTTACACTCTTATTCTCTAGGGAATTCTAAGATTTATGGTTCCTAAGGATTGAATATTTTATTAAAGTCGTCAAAAACTATATAAGGAGAAGAAGGTATATAGGAGTTGAGGCCGGCTAATTTCCTCCAAAGATTTTCTTACAATTTAGGTTATTGAAGTTATAGATGCAGGAGATGAAGAAGTTAGAATTATGTCTTAGAAGGTTAGCTCTAAGGTGATCATTTGATCTGTAACTTCTAAGAGAGAGTAGTTGATTATTGAGGGATTCTAAAAGATGCAAATTTTAGCACTACTACTAATAAAAATGTTACTAGTAGAAAGCCAATTTTTGAAGATAAGTTGAGATATTATTCAATATATTAACAAATTTGATTCTGGTTTCTATAGGACAAATTAAGAAAAGATTAAATTGTTTTATGTAAATTTTAATCCCTAGCTATTTCCTAGGGTAGTTAAGGCCTCTAACATTCTAAATTATTAAAGACATGTTAGACAATTAGAAAGTCTGATTCCTTATCTTTGCCCCTAATATTTTTCCTAGATTTCCTCTTCCCTCTTCCTAATAATTCTACCTTAGTAACTTCCATATCTATATTAAGATTTGAGATTGAGCTATCAAGTATTTTGCTATCTAGTCCACATTTAGAATCATTCACATTAGACAAAAGAACACTTAGTGTTACTAAGTATCATGTTAAGCTTGAGCCATATCCTGCATGTCTTTGAGGTGCTCATTTTGAGGAAAGGTTTTCACTCGCTATATTTCAAGAGTCTTTTCAGCCTCTTATACGCATAGTGAAAGCTCTCCTTCATAGGGCTTTTTTGCCTCCTATGGTGGTGAATTTTTGATGTGTTCTCTCTATGCATTCATTGGATTTCTCTAAGATTTGACCTCCTCCTCAACATTTGTATTTGTCAATTCGTCAAAGAATTCCATCTTGAATCTTCTTAGAATTGGAATCCAAGTTCCTCTAGGTTGAGATGATTGATTTTGTGGCTTCTAGTCATAAGATATATTCATTAACTTCCAATTCTTCTTAAATTTCTTATTGTGGATTTCCATATTACATGATTCTAAATAATTTTTAGTTCTATTCACAAACATGAGCAATGTTAACTCTAAATATTGTAATACTAGCAGAATCCAAGTGCAAAGGTTTACTTATAGAATTGGCTATATAATTGAGTCCTTCCATTTCCCAATACTTAAGATGGATTTGGTGAAATCCAACCCATACTGGAGTTAATTTGTATCCTCCATTTTAGGTTGGAAATTTTTATGCCATTTCTTAAGAAATAGGGGTCTCCCACTGATGTGCTAAGGCCCTTGCTATGGTACTATATTAAGGCCCTCAAATGTTGAATACCTAAAGAATTTTTTTTATTATTTGGAACCAAAAATTCCTAGAACCCTAAGCCACTCTACATAAGGTTTATAGCTTTGTTAACCTCCATATAAGCTAAACGTTTCTGTAGAAAAAGCCATGCCAGATAGAGTTTAAGCTTGATAGCTCCTTAAGCTATTATTTTAGAAGGTGGATGTGTATTAAGGTATCTATTTTCCATTTTCAGAGGGTAGTATTAAAGAGAGACTTGTTTTTCATTCGGAGTTCATGACCCCATTATACCAATTACTTTCTTTATAATAAAGAAACACAATATATACTAGTCTTACTAATCATCGATATTTTGACTTAT
>JAOXYD010230632.1:0-18013 GCA_028565735.1 Pinacopodium congolense
GTGGAAAATGCTACATTTTGAATACTAAAGATAGTTTAGGAAAATTCGACTATAAAATAAATGAAGGAATTTTCTTAGGATTCTCTTTATCTAGCAAAGGATATAGAGTCTACAATAAGAACTCTAATGTTATTGAAGAATCTATACATGTTGTTTTTGATGAAACTAATCCTTTCGAAATAAAAAAGTACTTGAGTTTGATGATGCATATTTATCCAAGGGATTAGAACATCTTTCATTAGAATACATTGAACAAACATCACAAATTGTTGAACTAAGTAGAGAAGGAGGACATGAAGAGCTATAAAGAGATTGGAAATATAAGAAGGATCATCCTGTCAATCAAATTATAGGTGACCTTCACCAAGGGGTAACCACTGGATCTCAACTTCATTTATCTCATATTGCTTTCATTTCAAAGATTAAACCTAAAACAATAGAAGAAGCGCTAGATGATGAGAATTAGATTTTAGCAATGAATGAGGAATTGGAACAATTTAAACGAAAACAAAGTTTGGACCTTAGTACCTAGACCCTCAAATCATTCTATAATAGGTACTAAATGAGTTTTTAAGAATAAAATAGATGAATAAGATAACATTGTTAGAAACAAGGCAAAGCTAGTAGCTAAAGGGTATAACTGAGAAGAAGGAATATATTATGATGAGACATTTGCCCCTGTAGTTAGGTTAGAGGCTATTAGACTACTTCTTGCATTTGCATCTCACATGGGTTTTAAATTGTTTCAAATGAATGTCAAAAGTGCGTTTTTAAATGGATTTATCCAAGAAGAAGTGTATGTTCAAACCCCCTTGTTTCGAACGTCATGATGTTTTCGAACATGTTTTTAAACTTTTTAAAGTATTGTATAGTTTAAAATAAGTACCTAAAGCCTGGTATAATAGATTAAGTATATTTTTGAATGAAAATGGGTTTGAAAAAGGGAAAGTAGACACCACTTGATCATTAAGAAAGATAGAAAAAGCTTTATTAATTGTTCAATTATATGTTGATGATATTATTTTTGGTGCTACTGATGAACGTTTGTATAAAGAATTTGCTAAGTGTATGAGTAAAGAGTTCGAAATGAGCATGATGGGAGAACTAAATTTCTTCCTCAGATTGCAAATCAAACAATTAAAGGATGACATCTTCATTAATCAATGAAAGTATACACATAAACTTCTTAAGCGATTCAATATGGATTAAACAAAGCCTTTAGGTACTCCCATGAGCACATCCACCAAATTAAATAAAGATGAAGATTGAAAAGCAGTAGATGAAAAATTATATCGAGGTATGATAGTAGTTTACTGTATTTAACTACTAGTTGTCCTGACATCATGTTTTGTGTTTGTTTGTGGACACATTTTCAATCTTCTCCTAAAGAATCACATTCACTAGCAGTTAAATGTGTTTTGTGCTATCTAAATGGTACGTTGCGTTTAGGACTTTGGTATCCTAAGAATGATTGTTTGGATTTAGTTGGGTATTCTAATGCTGATTATGCAGGTAGTTTACTCGATAGAAAAAGTACATCTATTGTATGTCATTTCTTAGGAAACATATTAGTTTCATAGTTTTGTAAAAAACATAATTATGTTGCCTTATTTACGGCGGAAGCCGAATATGTGGCTATCGATAGTTGTTGTACTCAAGTCTTATAGCTTAAACAATAACTTCAAGTTTATGGTTTGTATCTTCATAGAATTCCAATTCGATGTGATATCACAAGCACTATTTATTTGACTAAGAATCCTATCCACCACTCTAAGACTAAACATATTGAAATTCGTTATCATTTTATTCGCGATCATGTGCAAAATAGAGATATTGAACTTGAGTTTTTTTTGTTTGATAAATTACATCAATTAGCAGATATTTTTACTAAAACTTTATGCAAAGATCGTTTTTGCACAATTGGAGGAGAAATTGGTATGATTAATGGTCATTCCTTATGATCTTTTGTGTTGATTCCAAAAATGGGGAGAGGTATGTGATATTAAATATTCCTTGCTTATAGTATGCATGAATTTTAGGGGAGTTTATATTCTTTGTTTATTGTTTGTATGAATTTAGGGGGAGTTTATATTTGCTTTAATATCACATGGTTTTGTCATCATAAAAAGGGAGGAGATTATTAAATCAAAGGAGGTTATAACTTATTTTGATGATGACAAAACATCTTTATTATTGATATTTTTGTTTAAGTGTATATAAGGATAGGTTGATTGGATCATTTGAGCAAGAATGTTGATTGTCCAGATAAATAGAGGACTAGTCGATCGAATATAGATTGGTTGATTGAATACCACTACTGAAGGTGGCATCGATCGACTGAAGGTAAATTGACCGACTGAACCACGGAGATTGTTCGACAGAATGAACACATTCAGGAGATTGGCTGACCGAATATGAAGATTGGCTAACCGAACCAACATCGATCAACCAAACAAAGCAACCGGCCAACCGAATGAAGTAAAAATACAAAGATCGATCGACCAAACACCTTCATCGGTCAACTAAATGAAGAATATCAGGAGCGGATTATGAGGAATGATCATATTACACAACGATAATGATATTTTTCCAATAGTACAAAATAATTAATTAGCAGTGAACGTTACAGATCTCTCCAACAGATAAATTAGTCTCAGCTTATCCTATACATAGAGGATTAAGCAATGTCTGATAATGAAGAAGTTAGAAAAGGGATACAAGTGTTGAGAACATGTATTTTATTTGGGTTTAAGTTTTTGTGCCTTTTACAAGCTTATTCGTATGTTTATCCTTGTGAGGTTATTCTTGAGCTATAAAAAGAATTTGTAAGGTTATTCTTGAGCCTATACAAAGGATTTAAGAGGTTATTGTTGAACCTTAGAAAAAGGAAGAGAGGTTATTCTTGAGCCTTGAAAAAGAAAAGTGGGTTATCCTTGAACCTAAATGGGTTTGTAAGTTGTAATTAATTTTACGTTTGTATTTCTTATATTACTTTTGATAATTACAAGTGCTTTTTATCTTGTTTAATAATTGTTTATTTAAATTCCATAAATTATGTTTGATTTTATTCTTGTGATTTTACTAAAAATTTTCTTGGAACTTAATTTACCCCCTCTTAGGTGTCATTTAGGACCAACAGGTACTAAATATCAAGAAACTCAAAAAGATCATTATGCAAACTTATAATAGATTGATCACTCATTCAATCATGAAAAATCCTCTAAAAGTTCCATGCAACTAATCATTCACATTGATTCATAATTCTAGTTAATTTACCTCATGCCTTCTTCAAACTTCATCTCAAATAATAAAAATCAATCTTATATATAAAATGGATGCATATAAACAAAAACACATTCAAGCACTTTATTAATTAAGCATTTTAGGCATGGTTGGGAGGTCACTTAGTCTTTTTACGTTAAATTGAACACCTTGTTATGAACACCCCAAGTTATTCAACCAAGCCACCTCACACCAACTAGTTATTAACACCACTTATTAACTTCGAACTTTTTGTGGTACAAAGCCAACGGAGTGAATTATTGCTCGTTTATTCAAAAATTTTTATATAAAAAATTGAATTCTACACATAGAACATCATAATGATCATTAGCTATCCACATAAATCTTGTAAAATAAAAGGTTATCTCACAGATAGTGTTTTACCTCTATCAAAAATTTCTTTTTTTTTTAGAATGAGAAATGTTAGGAGAAAGAATAGTACCAGTAAGGTAGTTAACATAATCAACAAACTAGGGTATTAAAACCATAAGATGCTTATCATGAAAAGTCTCCTTGATGTCATTTTTGGTCATGCTCTCTATAGTAGCTTCATCCAGCTTCAACAAGTAATTAACTATGAAGTTTTCGGGCCCTTTCTTATCCTTAAGCTCGATATCGAATTATTGCAAGAGTAGAACCCAATGAATTAGTCTTGGTTTTATATCTGGTTTTATAATCAAGTATTTTAGAGCTATATGGTCAATATAAACAATTACTTTAGATAAAACTAGATATAATTTAAACTTATTAAAAGCAAACACAACTTCCAATATTTCTTTCTTTTTGGTAATGTAGTGGCATTGTGTTCAAGGTCTTACTTACATAATAAATGGGATGAAAGAGCTTACCTTATCTTTGACCCAACACAACCTCTATTAAAAAAATACTTGCATCACACATAGTTCAAAAGGGAGAAACTGATAAGGAGATATAAGTATAGGAGCAGTCACAAGTTTTTCCTTTAATAAATGAAAAGATGTTATGCAATTATCATCAAACTTAATCATAACATATTTTTTAAGCAACAAAATTAAAGGTCTAACAATTTTTGAAAAATCTTTGATGAAATAACGTTAAAAACCAGCATGGTCTAAGACTAATAGATTTAACAAAGTTATGTGGAGGAAGTTTTTTAACGACATTAATCTTAGTTAGGTCTACCTTTATGCCTTTGTTAGATATCTTTTGTCCTATCATAATACATTCTTAAGCCATAAAATGATATATATTTTTTCTAATTAAGCACTAAATGGTATCTTGTCAACTTGTTAAGAATTTCTTTAAGTTATCTAAGCATGTATCAAATGTAGTGCCAAAAACAAAGAAGTCATCCATGAAAATTTCAATAAAAGCTTCAAATATTTTAAAAAAAAGCCATAATTCATTTTTTTAAAATGTAGTTAAAGCATTACATAAACTAAAAGACTTTCGTCTACATGTAAATGTACTATAAGGACATATAAAAGTTGTTTTTTTTTAATCTTTTGAGGTTACAAGAATATGAAAATAACCACTATATCCATCTAAATCACAATAAAAACTATGTCTAACTAATTTTTCAATCATTTAATCAATAGAAGGAAAAGAAAAGTAGTCTTTTACAGTGGCGTTATTCAATTTTCTGTAATCTATGCACGTTCTTCACACAGTTACTTTTCTAGTGGCTATCATCTCATTCTTTTTATTTTTCGTAATAGTGGCGCCTCCCTTCTTAAACATAACTTGTACAGGACTCACCCAAGTAGAATAAGAGATAGGATAGATAATACCTACATCGAGAAGCTTCACTATCTCATCCTTAATCACATTCTTCATGTGCAGGTTGAGTCGTTTTAGGGGTTGCACCAACGCATTGCTTCCATCATCTATGAATATATAGTGTGTATAGAAGGAGGGGTTAATTTCCTTGATATCTATGATAGCATCCAATGGCTTGCTTGTTGTCTCAAAGTAACTTTAAAAGCCTCTCTTCCATGGTTTCTGCCAAATAAAAAATAAATAATCATTTTTAAATGTTCTGGTGGATTTAGAAATGCACACTTTAGATGACTAGGCAAAGGCTGAGCTCAAGAGTTAGAGGCCCCTCAATTAATGGTTTAGGTAATGGTTTAATTAGTTGAGAGACATATAAGCCCGGTACTATGTCCAATATGCATGCTCAACACCAGCTCTTTATCCTTTTAAATCCTCTTAAAGATCTTCACCTAACTTTTTGAATACTCCTTGCATCACTTATTCTAATAATCCTGCACAAATAATAGAAGAACGATCAATATCAGGACAATATACATAAATGAAATTGCAAAAGTCAAGAACAGATGGATGCTTTATGACACTGAACACATTAAACATTATTTCTTCATCTCAAAGCTGCAAGATGAGTTTTTCATGCTATACATTGATGATGGTCCTCATTATAGCCATGAAAGATCTCCCAATAAGAATTGTAATGTCACGATCTTCTTTTATATCGAGGACTAAAAATTCCGTCGAGATGATGAACTTGTCCAATTTCATAAACACATCCTCAATGACTCCCCTTAGATATGTAATTGACTTATTTGCTAATTATAGTGAAACTATGTTAGGTTTAGGCTCCTTTATTCCAAGTTTCTTGAAAATAGAAAGAGGTATTAAGTTAATGCTTGTACCCATATAGTGAAAGGAATATAAAACTCTCTGAATCCTTAAGTTGTATTGGTAACTTCTTCAGTAGAATAGTTAAGCAGTCCTCATTCAGCTTTACAGTCATAGACTCCTCAAGCCTCCTTTTATTAAATAATATTTCTTTAAGAACTTAATGTAAGAAGGCATCTGTACTAAAGTCTTAGCAAAAGGAATATTAATATAGAACTCTAAAAAATTTCAAGGAATCTACCAAACTTCTTATCTAATTGTTTACCTTTTAACCTCTAAGAATAAAGAATTTTGGGTCTTACTAGATTAGTGATAGGTCAACAAATAAGCTGGGACGATCCTCCTTTATAACTAGTTCTTCCTTTTCCTCCTTACTTATTTCTAGACTCTCTCATTGATCTATTTTCTCTACTTCTTCATCCTTTTGCATCTACTCAATGCCCTTAAGTTGTTTTCTGCTTCTTAGTGAGATTACCTTTGCATTCTCTCTCGAGTTAGCTTTACTGGTACTAGATAGTGAACCTGGGTTCCTTTCCTTCAACAGATTTACAATCTGGCTCATTTAGTTCTCAAGATTTCTAATGGAAGCTTCTTGATTTTGCATCTGAACCTCAATGCTGGAGATGTGCTTCATGATTAGCTCTTTAAGGTTAGTTTTCTCTAGTAGCAAGGACATGAAAGCCTTAAAACTTGGAGGTGGGGGTCTCTAAACATTAGATGGCTGTAGCTGCTTTATCTAATTGTCGCTTTAAGAGAAAATGAGGTGATTCATCCACCCAAGATTGTAAGTGTTGGAATACATATGCCCTCTCTACTTATTGTAATTTCCCACATAATGGGCTTCTTCTTACTTTTGTGTAAAAAGGTTCCTAACTTGACACTCTGAAGATGGATGAGAATCTCTATTATAATGCTCACACATAGTACATCCCCTCATAGATGAAATCGAACCTACCTTTACACTATACATCAGACTATCCAACGTCCTTGTAAGAACCTCCGTATGAGCTAATAAGGCCACTAAATTATCCACTACATGAGCATCTATAAGTCTTCTATGATGCCTCAATATATGGTAGTAAAAATTTTTCTTGGCCATCTCATTAATCAACCTATAAGCCTACTCTAGTGTTTTCCCCATTAAGCTACCCTCTACTGTTGCATTTATGGTGCTTTTAATCAATGTTGTCACTCTTGTATAAAAAGTATTAATCTACTACCATGTAGAAAACCCATGACTAGGAAACCATGCCAGCATATCTCCAAACCGCTCCCACACCTCATATAAGTAACCATTCTTGTATTGGGTAAAGAGGTGATTTCTTTCTTCATCATAGCAACCTTGATGGGTGAGAAAAACTTGGCTAGAAATAACTTCATCAACTCATCCAATGTTGTGAATGAACCTGGCTTCAAAGTAACTAACTATGCTTTCGTCTTGTCCCTTAGAGAAAATGGGAACAACCTCAGTTTCATTGCATCTTCTGACACACCATTCTAGTTAAACAAATCACAAATATCTAGAAAAATCTCTAAGCAGGTGTTCAATCCTCCAAAAGTAATCCTCTAAACTAAGATTCCTTGACCATAGATAGAATACCGTGGGGGATCTTAAAGTTAACAACTGTGATCTTAGGCCTCACATTACTGCGAATGTGTCGATTGTTGTGTTCCATAGTCAAATTCATCATATTTAATTCTCTTCTTTAATTAGGATGCTAAATAATCCCTTCCTCATGGTACTCCATGTCTACGAATGCTCTACTCTAACCTCTTCTTCTTTTATCCTGCTACTTCGAGCTAATCAAGCTTCCTTTCCTTGCGCAACATGTGAGCAGTTTTCTCAATCTCATTATGAGGCAGTAAACTCTTAGGCTTTTGACCCCAAGTATGTATAAACAAGATAAAACCAAATAAAAAAAGTAATAAAAGCACTAAAAATAGGGAATAAAACACATCAAAAGCAAAAAAATCAAACAATAAATTGAAACAACTAAGTAAACAAACAAAATAATAAGTAAATCTAATAAAATCAACATCATCTAAACCTAATATCTCACATATAGATCACCAGCAACGACATCAAAAACTTGTTACGGTCTAAATAACAGTAAAGTAAATCTAATTCTATCCTGTACAAATAAGAGGAAAGTGCATCTTATTAATAAGTAGTATAAAATAGAGTAAACTGAGTGTCGTACATAAGGGAAGAAAATAGGAAAATATCAAATTAAGCGATGTGCAATTTACTTAGATAACTGAAGTGTTAATTGATGCAAAAGAAAATTAAAACAAGTGAATAACGAAATAATAAAAAGAATGTAACTTGACAATGATAACAACTAGGAATTTTCCAAAAGTAATATTGGTCAAGGCTATTTCAATAGGTTGATCACTTAAAAGTATATGGTGATATTAATTAGGACCTACTTAATGTAATCAAGATATTACTAATGGTCATAGAAACATCTTATCTCTTTTAAATTCAAATTACGTACTTGGTTCGTAAATAACTTGGAATAAAAGGCATGAAAATTAAGAAATCTAAATCTAAGTTCATTAAATTTAGTAATCCTCGCATAAGACTCTAAGGCTTGATCCACTCTTAAATTCAAGTATGTTGCAAAATTAATTTTTGATAGGGGTTCATTTCATAGTTATTTTGATGATATTTTAATATAAAATTACCCATATTTTATGGTTTAATTATTTAATTAGTTTTTAATTTGTTTAATTTGCAGATTAATCCTAAATTGAAGTAAAAATCAAGAAAAATATGAATTTTGGATGCAAAACTAGAGTAAAATAGCAGGCCTATTCTAACTCGTATTTAAGGCATGCAGATCCGCATTTAAGTTAGTTCTGGAACCTAAACGGTAGGGGTGTAATGACACTATTAAGTCTATTTCAAGTGCCATTTAGGTGCCTGTTGCAACTTTTTCAATTGGATCTCCTCCTCACATTGATTGTAACTTGTGTAACTTGCTTCTAATTAAAGAAAATTTCAATATAGAAGATAGAGAAAACACATCTTTAGAGTTAAAGTTATGATCCTCTCAAGTTTTAGGGCTTATTGCTTGTGTTCTTTATTCTTTTGATCTTGTTTTATAGATTTATCCTTGTTTTCGAGGATTGTAATAGCTTGAACATGTGATTCAGATCTATAAACATGTTTATAGCAAGATCTGTTTCATTCTTAACGTATTTTTACATTGAAATTCACTATTTGCTTACTTATGTTCAAAATATGATGAATACATTGTGTTTCTTGATTTAAATGAGTGGAAGAGTTTATTTTTGGTTAGGGAATGGTTAGTAAATGATCTAAATATGATTTGATGCATGATGGAAGGTTGCTTTTATTTAGATGAAGTGCTTAAGGCTTATTCTAACTTGATCACTATGAATAAAGTTAAGAAACAGCTTTAAGATCCGAGAAATTTACCTAAATTTTTATACAATTTGTTAAACAACTTGATTTAAATCATTACATGACCAAACCTTGATTTATCTTGAGGTTTATAATTTGAAAAATGGAATTGTTAGGTTAAGCTTATTAAAATTTAACCTTAAAGCCTAAAATTGATGAATGACCATACTTCAATTTAGGTTAATTAGAGAAAAGACAAACTTAATCATAGCATTGTCCTAAATTAGTAAAGTGACCCTAGGACAAGCCACTTAATCCTTAATTAATCCATTTAGAGCATTGAAAACCAAAGCCTTAGCCATTTATTCCATTAAGCAATCCTTAAAATCAATCCTAGTATTCTTTACAAAACTTGAATCTTTTAATTAAATTTGGTAATTTTAGTTAGTAATTTATTCGAATTAACCTCTCTAGATAATTGTGATGGAATTCACTTAGTACTTGCATAGTTTAATTCCCGTAGGAACGATAATTCAAGTCTTAAATATTCCATTATATTACTTGTGATTGGTACACCTGCCAAAAAGTTGGTTTAAAATTATTTTAAGAAAAGTGTGCTTTAATTGATTAATTTGAATAATTTGGCCGCCAACAACCAACAAAAAATTTCCAATAGTTTAAACCCAATTTTTATGTAATTCTAATTATTTAATGTTCCAACTTAGGTGATAAAGCTAAATTAGAAGAAATAAGCACTTAATTGATGCAAAATATCATTAACCAGATCTATTCTTAATGAAAATACTCTCCTAACCTCAACCAAAGCACATTACTCACTCATATTAATCAATAGAAACAAAGAATAAATCAAATAAATTCATTAAATAATATATGTAAAAAGAGTCAATACAAGTGAAAAAACGAAAATCATAAAAATTAGCACAAAGATGGTCACTCCTTTGTAGTCTCATCACTTGAATGGTCCTCCAAAGCTAATTCACCAACCAAAATCATATTGAAAACAAAATAAGAACAACTATTGAAAAACCAAGCTATATGAGTGTTTGATTGATCTAAAGCTATTTTGGGATGTTTAGAATGACGAAAATTGAGTTTTTATATCTCTAATCACTACTGGTAGCGATTGGGCAGCTTATTGGAGTGATTTGACATTGTTTGCCCTTAAAAATGACAAATATGCTGCTTATGGTGACCTAAAAGGTGGTTGAATTGTTGCTAAACGGCTTTGTGGATGTATCACCTTTTAGGTCCTATTTGGGACTTAAATGTCAATTCAATCTAGAGTTAAACATCATCGTTCAGGTGCCTAGGTCCCACCGTTGAACTCTCTAATTTGCACATTCTTTGCTCTAATTTGTTGTAATTCTCTCCTAGTTCCCCCAATTTGCTCCATAATTATTATGCACTTGAAACTATTAATAGTAGCTTTTAATTGGTGTTATTTATGCATGAAAAATGGTTAAAACAAAACAAATCATACATCAAAATCAATGTATTTTTATCCGTTAACTTATACTAGATAAGACTAGCTTTGATACCAATTGTTAGTCCTTTTGAATAGTTATAGAGTGAAATAAGTGTTTTAAAAAATTATAATTTTAAAAAGAATTATAAGTTTATGCCTAAATTGATTTTTGTGATGGATGAAGTTCTTAACTATGATTCAACTTAGAATGACGATAATAATGCCAATACAGTCAAATATAATTCCAATTTGAACTCATAATGAACTATAAAAATATAAGCATAAACAACCTAACAACAATATGTAAAGAATAAAGAAGGAAAGGATACACAACCAATTTTTATAGTTATTGGGCTATAACCTTTAGCCTACATCTACTCCCTAACAATTTGTTAGAAATTTGACCATAAATCAAGCTTCTTTATAATGAATAGAAACCCTTAAAAAGTCTTCTTTGACCTTTCCAAGAGTGAATAGAAACTCACAATAATCTTATTTTCCACTGGGTGAAGGGTAATCTAATAAAATATTACTTTAGGGTGAAAAATAATCATTAATTGAAATATTAAAAATAGTCTCAACACTCAAGCCCTAACTTAACTTAAGCTAAGATCAAAAGTAAAAACACAATCACTATATCTTACTTAATAAAAAACAATAAAACACAATCGCTATATCTTACTTAATAAAAAACAATGCCTAAGGACTCAATGAATGAATGCAACACGAGATGCTGACAAATAAACTTTTCACTCCTTTAGCATTTCATAACCCAACCAAAACTTATCCAAATCATTTAAAGAGTTTAACAACCATTATAGCATCTATTTATAGCTTTACCAAGCTGACAAACCTATTAGAAACACTTTCTAGCTATTGAACACACTCAAAATGCAATTGGAACCAAATTAGAACTAGTTGTTACCCATTTTCAATAGACCATTGACTTAGACTAGTTAACTAGTTTATTTAAAATATGCAATAGTTAACCATTTATTAAGGACTAGTCAACTAGTAAATCTTTATACTTGTTTCTAGATTCTATATATTGCCCAAACTATGAACAAACCTCCTAAAAACCAATTTCTTTGTACTAAAAACAAATTTAATTAAGTTTCAAATTTTTCCTACAAGGATTTTAGTGATCAAGACTCTTTAATTGAAGTCAAAAAATGAAACTTTATACACAATTTGAAAATTTTCAAAACTTCCAAATCTTTTAAAGTTTTTGAACTTCTCAAAGCCAATCTTCTCATAAAAAGTGATTTAGACACCAAGATCTTTCAATTGAACCTCAAAATAAAATATGTATTGACTTACAAAATTTTATACACTTTTTCAAAGTTTTTAAAAAAACTTAAAATTTTCAAAAGTTTTCCAAACTTTTTTAACCATCTCAAAACCATTTTAATCATCAAAATTTGACTCAAACACATAAAAAAGTTTCTCAAAATATTTTGAAACATCAAAATATTTTTCCTTATGTCCTTTCCTAAAACTTCCTTTTGATTACGAAACATTTATACAAAAACCTAATATTCAAGTAGTCATGCAAACTTTGATTAAACTGAAACTCACACTTACATGAAGAGCCTTTAAGAATATTGAGATGATCAAGGTAAGACTTACATAAAAATTACAAAACATAAACCTATAAAATCTTGACAAACTTTATATCGATATATCCCTTGATCTTTGCTTTAATGTTTCCTTAACCACTCTAATTTTCTTTATTCTTTAAGTTCCTCTTTAAGCTCCACTATGTGTTCTTGCACATCTTGCATTTTTCTATCTTTTTACTTATACCAAAAAAGTAAAAAATTAATACTGAAATACAATTCTTTAACATGAAGAGTAACTTTTACAATTCAATCCCAAAAAAGTTAAATGTCTGTTTAGAAAAAATGAACATCTCAATGGTGCCTTGCTTGAAAACATGATGACTAGAGCTCAATAATACTTAAAGCTTAATCAAGGTAAAAATATATTATTTGAAAACTTCTTCAAAGATTTTTAACGAAACATAACTTAATTTCCCTTGAAATGAAATGTAAAAACTTAGTCACTTTGTAAAAAGCTTAAAACTTGAATTTAATGCTCTAAGATAATAAAAAGGCTAAACAAATATCTTTGGATCTTATAAATTCTCAAAATTCATAAAACTTTAATCTAACTGACAAAACTTTTTCAACAACCTTTTGAGCATGTATTTTTAGCCTTAGAACACTCAAAATCCTATTATTAACACATTCTAGCTATTACTCACACTAAAAAATTCATTAGACACAAAACTAGCTGGTACAATGTTGTTAACAAACTTATTGGTTGACTAATTGGGCATACTAGCCATTGAGATTTCAATCAAGACTTACAAATGTATAAAAACTACCTAAAAAAACCAATTTAAGGATCTAACTTCCTTGATTTTATCTTATCATCAATTTTCTCTTTATATGAATTTCTTTTCACTCTAATTTGAAATCCGATGAATCTTCCATATATCTGTCTTTCAAAGGCTTTAACATAAATAAGATCATTAATAACAAGCATATTTTTTATCATAAAAACTTAAATTGGAGCCTACATTAGTTCAACAATAACCATCTTCAAAAAATAACTTTTAGTCGCTCATAATAGGCCTATATGAGGTATGTTGACAATTTTTTTTTTAGAATTACCCCTTACGAGCCTCATTAAAGGCATTCTTATTCAATATTCCCTACAAAAAAATAACTATCATAAAGGTGTTCTTGCCACTCATCATTTAGTATTAAATATTGATCTAAGCTAATTGTGATAGTGCATCTCTCTATATAAAACATAAGATACAAAAGATAGGTTACATTTGCCATCTTTTAGAGGGTCAAAAGGAGAAAAGCACTCGTAACTTTGATTATGTACTTATCTTTTTGTAAGGATTTTAGTGTTAAAATTATCTACAAGCCTATATTTTTTTAATGGATAATTTTACACATATTCTTGATTTTTTAAGTTATATAGAGTAGTAATGATGATGGGAATATCTCAATTAGTGAAGCAAGTAGCTCTAGTAGTTTTAATTTAGGTGGCTATAATGATGTAAAATTAATAGTCTCAAATTGTAGAAGCCATAATATTGCGTCCGTTAACTCTATAAACCCACTTCCTTTTCACCTATAGAAATTCAGTCAAGTTAGAAAAGAGGTTTTGTTTCTAAGAATCTTCAATAGATTATATGATAGGAAACTTTATTGAAAATTTTGACGCATGCATACACCCTTAATAAGTTGCTTAGGAATGAAATTTAAGAAGAAGAAGGAAAAGTTCCACATTGGTAAAAAGATCTCACTTAGGTCGAATGAAATATAAGTATATATGCTACCCCAAGCCTAATGAGATGGAGTTCTATTTTCATGCCTTCATTTAGACTTTAGTTCCCTCCTCAGTCCACTGTTGAGAAGATATTGAATGTGACATGCCTAAGCCCCATCTAATTACTTCTACATGTTTGAATTTTGTAAATTAGGATCATTTTCACTTGCCATATAAAGGAAGTGTCTTGCAACCTCCAAAGTTTTTAAGATAAAAAGGCCATTTTGAACCAAAACATTTACAACAAAATTTAGGTTAGATCTTGAAAATTTTAAGTGATTAAATTGAACCATAATGTTATAAAAATATTCTCATATGACATCTAACTAACAAAATCTTTTATTCCATTAAGGTTCAATAAGCTAAATGTACACATGACAAAAAAATAAAAATATTTAAAATTATGACAAAAATATAAATATTTTTAACTTTTCAGCTTACATGTTCCAACATGGAACCCAACTTATAACTATGGGCCTATAATTAAACTACTCCTACTTTTTTCCTCTCTTCACCACTTAACCGTCCTAAATCACAACGTTATCTACTTTTAACTCTATTATATCAAGCTTGGTATACCCTACTAGCAATTAAAGTTTTGTAGATCTCATAAGTATGATATTTTCCTTAAAGCTATTCCTAACACTACCGTTTTATATAAAAGTAGCAGGAATTAAATTAAAATGCCTTCTAATAATACCATCATCTCCATCACGAGTTTTGCATCCACAATCACTACGTTTTTAGATTTAGCTTGACTTATACACACCCTCTTTGTTTATGCCAAAACTGTTAAATTACACAATCTCAAACTCATTAATGCTCTTATTAAGCACATAAGTCTATATGCAACTTCTTAAGCTGGTTTTATTTGTGAAATAGCAAATTACTTTTTTGATGCCTTGGCTTATTAGTTTTACAAGATTTACCCATAAGATTCACTTGAGCCCTCTTTAAGACTTTGGAGATGCATTTCACATCTAATCAAACCACTTCAAAAGCCTTTACCACCCATTCATTCGTTTCATTGACTTTGGCCTCAAGTAAAGGATGTAGTGAATTGGTCTTAAGCAAGCCCTCATATTACCTCTCCACTTACTTTTTACTTAATTAATAGGGCCTAAGTTATACATGTTTTTCATTTGATTTTGATACTTTAAAGCTTATATTTGATTTTTTTCATGTAATTTTTTAGATTAAATATTTCAAATATTGAATTTAATATTACTCTCATAAGATTATACATAAAATTTTGTTTTTTAGGCCTTAAAAGTTATATTTAATTATGAAAAGAGTTAGATATTTTATAGGACTAAAGAGGTGGGTTTCATGGCCTAGCCATAAGCCATACGTTTCTAGAAGAAAGACCATTTTTGTGTGTGAAAAAGATAGCATTCTCCATAGGCAAGGTCATGGCCATAGAAATCATCTTCATGGTCATGACAATGCCAACCCCCTATCCTATACCAAATCATATAACGATAACTCTGGCTACGTGATGGTTGGGCTTTAACTCTTACTAAGTGAGTTTTAAGTTTTCTTAAGGGTTGTTGAACTTTGAGTGAGGGTAGTCACCACCCAAGAGAGAAAAAACATTATAAAACCATCATTATTGATTGAATCCAATTAAGAGGAGGAAATCAAGATCAAATTCTAGATTCAAGAAGATTAGAGGTAATTCCAAAAAGGGTTAATTAGAGATTAAGGAGTTGAATCGTATGAGAATTAGTTTTTGTAGTTCTTTATTCTTCTTTAATCAATAATGCATTTATTTTTATAGTGATGATTTGATTTCTTTGGATCTAAATATGATGAATCTTAGACTTATGCATTTTTCTAGTTCTTTATTCTTCTTTAATCAATAATATATTTATTTTTATAATGATGATTTGATTTCTTTGGATCTAAACGGGATGAATCCTACACTTATTCATTTTTTTTATTTATGCTTTGATTTAATGAAAGACTAGATTTTCTTAGGTTTATTCATGGTTAGCATTGCATTTTGCTTGAGATATTGCAAGATATTTAAGTTTAATATCAGATTTAATATATTTAGATAAAGAAACCACTTATATAAATAGATCATCGCATAAATAAAGAGGCTTACATGAGGTAATAAAGAAAGGTTTATATAAGTTTCTTGGGTTAGATTCAAACCTAACCAAAATATTAAAATCCATAGATTAGAGTAATGCATATAATTAGGGTTTTAACTCATAAGAGATTCTAATTAATCAACCAAGTGGATAGGAATTATATTGCTAAATAGAAATTATATTTAATTTAAGGGATTTTATGGTCTAAGCAATCTAAGATAAGCATTGGATCAAGACGAAGCATGAACATATCAAAGTTCTAAGGGTTACCTCATCTAGGTCTTGACCTAATTGATAGTTATTTTGTTAAGTAAATTCCCTAACATTAGTTTAAGATCTTATGTTAGAACTTAATTTTAGTTTACCTAAAATTTTAATTAAATTAATCTATAATTTTACTAGATTAGATAATAGAAAGATGATTATTTTTTTAGTTATAATCCTCTTAGGAATGATATTTAACGCACTAATATGCTATATAAACAATAGGTGTGCTTACCTAAAATTGCTGAGTATAAAAGTAAGTTGTCTTAGAATATTAGAAATGTCTTATTTCTATTAGTCCACTTATTTATTGGTTTATTTAATGTAGTTTTGGATGATATACTTGGTCATCTTTTTGGGGTTATAGGTGGTCAATGTAACGGTAAAATAATTAATGGCATTATTACTAATGGTAGGATTACCAATCAATCTCAGTCAATGGAGGGAGAGATAATTGGATGGTTTATAATAACCATTGAGCAACACCTATATCTTAAGGAGAATAAGCTATCTATCTTCCTTCTAGATTGAACAATCTTATTACCAATAACCTCCATTAAATTATTATCAACAGTAGGAGGAAGAACTGAGATTGAAAGAACTATTATTTAAGGTCATATCTATAATAGAAGCTTAATTTGAAGGTGTGGAGGCTTTCACCCTTAATATAGAAACATAAATTGAGCAATTAGTCTAACAAGAAAAGGAACTAAGATTGAAAGAGTTCTTAGTTAAAGTTCTATCTATAACAGAAGCTTGTTGTTCGTTGGTTGAGTGATTAGAAATGGGAGTTCTTTAAACTGATTTTACTTTAAAAACCAAAATGATATTAAGCGAAAACCAACTTGACAAAAGGCAAGTGTACCTATTGAATAAGTAATAAAGTGGAGTAATTTTTAGACTTCGAGTGTCGAATCCACAGGGAAAAATGTATGAAATTCTTAAGTTAATTACTAGATTAATTAGATTACAATTATCTAGGAAACTCTAAGTCAATTGATTAAAAGACGAAAAGATAAAATTAAAGAACTATCTTAGTTATACTTCAAACCTTTGCAATTTCGAATTATAAAATGATTTATAAAATTACTGAAAAATATAATCTTGTGGAATCCAACTCTGGATAAGTGATTAATGAATTAATTGAGTTTACAAAAACATTCAAAGGTAGATTAAAGTTCCTTCACAAATTTAAGACAAAGCTATGGTTAAGACTTATGTCTTTTCTCAATTTAACTTAGTTTAAAGTTTGGTTATGCTTTAAATCTAGCCAACGGCCTTTAATTTCAAGAAGGTGAGTGTTGCGTTGGTTAGGAGACTTTAAAAATTGATAGTTGTTCGAAATGATTTTTGCTTTTAAACCAACATACTTTTTAGGCAAGTGCACCTACCGCAAAAGTAATAAAGTGGAGTAAAATTTAAAACTCCGAGTGTCGATCCCACAGGAAATTAATTACTTAACTACTAGGTTGATTGGATTACAATTATTTAGGAAAATCCAAGGAAATTGATTGAAAATTAGAA
>JAOXYD010230650.1:0-18012 GCA_028565735.1 Pinacopodium congolense
CATTCATGGTGTATTCACAATCCACTACCTTGATCCATTTGGCTATATTCATTTCAAAATCCAAATTTAAAGTGGCTCTTTTGAACAAATAAAAAAGAAGAAGAAACAAAACAAAATGATTTTGAAGCAAGCTCATTGTTAATCTAAAAAGATAATTTTAAATGTATTTGGTAAATTAAATGAGGGTCTAATAACAAAATTTAGATTAGTTACTAATACTGATTGATACTTTTGATTAATACTTTGTGAAAGATTACTACAAAGGGTTTCATTAACTCCTAACAAGGTTACCCAATATTGTGATAATCATCACCATAGCTACTGGCATAGAGTTAGTCGATGTTTTTTCCCCAAATACTATCATTTCTTCTTCCCTAAATTTTTTATACAGCTAGAATGACCCTCATAAATTAAAAATATTAATTTGTTAAGAATTAATTGGATTGAAGCTAAATCAAATGGATTTTATCTTATACATATGTGAGGAAGGTAATAAAAAATGAAAGAAGATGAGTTCTTATTTCTTTTATCCCTCAAGAGTCGTGTAAAATGAAACTCTATTGATCTATAAAAGAAAGAATAAATGTTCCTTAAATATTAGGAGTTTAAGTATTAAAGATTAGTTTTTTATTATTCAATGAGCATCTTGTATTTCAACAAGATGGGGAAACTAAGAATGCCATCAACTTGTTTAGATTTAATTTTCATTTACTACTATCAGAAATATGATTGACTATGGATGCAATCCATAGCAAATGGCTTCATAAAAGCGTAAAAGGAGACTTGTAATACCTACCCTATTGATAAGCCCATTAAGCCCTCTCCTATCAAAAAAATGAGTTAATGCTGCTAATTTTTTATTGGTATCTACTATTCGAGATTATGTGTTACATTAGCAACTAAGTAATCGGATGTGTATTGGGACAAATTAAGGACAATAGGTTACAAGTTATCTATATGCAATCAAGACCTTGATAGGAGTATAATTGAATTACACTACAATTAAAGAGGAGTTTTTAGCAGTGGTATTTGCATGTGACAAATTTTGTTCTTATCTTTTGGGCTCAAAATTTATTGTTTATATAGATCATATAGCTTTGTGATATCTATTTGCTATAAAATATGCAAAGTCAAGACTTATCTATTGAGTACTACTTTTTAAGAGTTTGATATTGATTAGAGACAAGAAAGGACTGGAGAATGTGGTTACTAACCATCTATCATGTCTAGAAGGAGGCAAGGCACAACCAAGTGAAGAGATTAATGAGCAATTCCCTAATAAATCCTTGATTTCGAAAATCACCTTTTCATCTCATGGTTTGTTGATATAGCAAATTACAGTATAAGTGGTATCTTTCCCTTTAATTTGTCCTATCAACAAAGGAAGTAGTTTTTATTTAAGTGCACTCATTATCTTTAGGAAGAATCTATTTTGTATAAGATTTATGCTAATGGTTTAATTTGTGGGCATGTTTCGGAGGAGGAGTTTCTTGAAATACTAACTTAATATCATAATTCATCATATGTAGGACATTATAGAGAAAATAAGATTACTGCTCACATATTGGAGTGTGGACTTTTTTAGCCTAACTTGTTCAAGGATGCTCAGGAATATGTGATGAATCGTGATAGATTTCTTCAAGTTAGGAATATTTTAAAGATAGATGAGATTCCCCTCTCCATCATATTAGAAGTTGAAGTTTTTTTACGTGTGGGAGCAGGACTTGTATGAAACGTTTCCTATCTTCCCCTGGGAATACATGTATCCTACATAGTGTGAATTATGTTTCAAGATGGGCAGAAGCATCGCAACTCCAACTATTGATGGAAAATTGGTATAAAAGTTTATTAATAGGATATTTATTAGGTAAAAGTCCCAAGAGAGATCATAAGTGATGGGGAGGGGGGCACACTTTTGTAACAAGCCCTTCAAAGCTCTTCTAAAAAGATATGGAGTTTACCAAATACTAGCCACACCTTACCACCTATAAATAAGTGGTCAAGTGCAGGGTTTTAATAGAGAGTTTAAATAAATTTTGGAGAAAATAGTGAATAGTTGGAGAAAATATTGGGCTTTAAAGTTAGATAACTCATTATAAGCATATCAAACTGCATTCAAGACACCTATAGGTACAACCCCATTCCAACTTGTCTACAGAAAAGGTTGTCATTTGCTCATAGAGTTGGAGCATATAGCATACGAGGCCATAAAGACATTGAATTTTGATTAGAAAGCAACAAGTGAGAAGTGACTCTTATAACTCAATGAATTATAAAAGTTAAGATTTGATGCTTATGAGAGAATGCCAAGTTATACAAAGAAAGAGTGAATAGATAGCATGATGACCATATCAAGAAAAAAGAATTCAAGGGTGGTAACTTCATATTATTGTTTACTTACCTTAAGACTTTGGTTGTTTTTGGGTAAGCTTAAGTCTCATTAGAGTGGCCCTTCTAAAGTCATCTAAGTGTTGAAGCATGGAGTTTTAGAATTAAAGAATCAAAAAGTGGAAACATTTAAGGTCAATGGGCAAAGATACAAGCCATCCTTTATAGGAGTTTTCTCACTAGAAAGGGAAGTGGTCTCTTTCCCTTCTCTTTTTTGATCATGTTAAGAATGTTAAATGGTCAAGCCAGTGACCTTAAACTTAGCATGTTATGTTCTTATATGGTTCTTCTTTATAAGTTTATGTATGTGTTTAATTGTTATCTTTATATGTTTTTCTTTTGGAATTTTTGAAGTTAGATAGTTCTCTAATAGTCGAATGTTTAATTGTAGGTTTGGGTCGTTATCCATAGCTTAAAAGTGCAAAATAAGGGTGGAAAAAGAGTTTGAATGACCCAAATTGAAGTAACTTTGTTGTAACGATCGTGTCCACCACCAAGTCACGATCATAACCAGCTTGTTTTTTATTTTTTTCCCTACCCATTCACATATTCTCATTCCCTTTCTTCCTCTTTTCAACTTATCTCACTATAACCAACTCCTCATCCTCAAATCCCTCTATTTTCATCAATCTTTTTCCCAAATCTTAACTTTTCTTTCATTTTTTTCTGCCATATCTCCACTACTTCACCAATATTTCTCATGTTACAGACTAAGAATCACTTTCTCTATACAGAACTTCATCACTTGGATCCCTCTTTTCATGTATTTATCTCTTTTGTTTATTTTTCAAGTATTAAACACCACTATGTCTCATAGAGTGAAGCAAGTAGTAAGGAGATCCGAACCAAAAGGAATAATCATGGTTTTTGGATGTAGGTTAAGGAATTTGTCACAATAATTTAGGACTCCATTCCTTATTTTTACATAAAAGGGCGGTAAAAACTTTCAAACCCTTCAAATTAAACTTTTGATTGCTCCTAAGTATTTTGATTTTGCACTTTTAGCTAAATTAGGCATAACATATAAGGTTGAACAAGAAAAAATATTGGGAAACGTTTATACATTACAAATATGTCATCTATCGTGAATTGACTCGATTTTTTTACTAATATTCAATATGATGTAAAGAAATTGGATAAATTTTGGTTTAGATTGAGAGGAGAACCATAAAAGTTATATTATGAGGTTATGGTTAAAATATTTGGTTTTCCTCAAACAAAACTTCATGAATCTCACTTGGATTTTAATCATAACATATATTGGAAGAAACTTCCTAGTCTAGATGAATTCAATTCACATAATGCACCTAACATACTTATTTGAAGCCCAAACTAACTTTTTTTTCATAAATTCATGTGTCATGATATTAAAACTCAAAATAATAAATGTTTTATAAAGGATTTGCTTATCTTATGGTGCATGGACGTTAGATGTTAGGTGTGCACATCATTTCATATTTTTCATTCCTTATTTAACACCATTACTAAAAAAACAACTATTTAGGAATAAGTTTTATTGTGACTCCTCTTGCTCAATATTTCGATGTGAATTTCAATAGACTAACCCATGTGGCACATAAGTATTTTGATGTTATGTACATAAGATGAGCTGAGATTTTGGAGAACTATAGTATAAAGCTTCAAAATTCTAGCTCTAAAACCGTTTTTAAGCATAGGACGGGAAAGGCAACATCCACCTCACAACTACTCCAAGAAAAAGAAGGAGAAGGATGTGAGACTTTTCTTACCACCTTAAAGGACAACAATAAGAAGTTGGAAAGGTGCATGGATGCAATGGAAGCACAATTGAAGCAAGTGATGTGCTAGCAACGATATCACATGAAGGCGTTATTAAAGTTTTTTGTGGTCCAGGGCATCTATGTTCCCTCTCCCACACTATCCCTACCATAATCTCCATAAGTGTTCTTACCCTTTATCACTTTTCTTTTATGTTTTTTGCATTATGTCACTTGTTTATTTTATTGTGTTTTCCTTTCCATATTAAGGACATTGTATTTTCAAATGAGGAGAGGTACTACATGTTTCTTTTCTTACATTTTTAATGTCATTTTTCTTGTGAGTGTTAATGTGTTTTTTTTTTTAGTAGTGGATTATGTTTATGTGTTCATTTTATACATATGGTCGCATTGTTTGTGTGTTACATTGTGTGTATGCATATGTTAAGTGTGTAAATGGTATGAAATGGAAAGGAATTAGCTAAACTAATGTTATTGTTTAATTATACAATAATTTTAACCAATATAATCCTAGACTAACCAAAGGCAAATGCACCTTATCAATAAGTAGTACAAAATAATGAAATAAAAACTATTGTCTCCTTAGAAATTTAGGCATAATACTAATTCAATAAGCATTTAATTATCTTGATGAATCCAAATGATTAAGTAAAAGAAGTAAAAATGAACAAACAAAAATAAAAGAAAAATATCATTATAAACAATAGCTAATGAATTAAGAGTCTTACAAATTATAATCTAGCTAGGGCCTTAGTTTTAAATAGGTTAAACAAATAAGAAAGAATTCAATAGACAAATTTAAGGCATTCATCACTTAAATAAGATATAATTATCGGGGGAATACCTTTTCTCTTTTAAACTTAATTCAACTATTTGATCTAATAAATAGAATAAAAGGTATGAATCATAAGACGCTTAAACCTAAGTTCATTAGATCTAAAAACTTGTTGAACTAAGGAAGGTTCCAATCATATGTTTTTGATGATGACAAAATATTTTTATTACTAATGTTTGAGTTTTTATGTGTTAATAAGATATATTAATGTAAAGTGTGCAAAAGCATATAGCGGAGCCCAAGGTAGAAAGTCTTTATAAAGAAAATGAAGAATGAAGCAAGCATTGAAGTGTTAAAGTGAATATTAAGACATGAAGATCAAGGTTGGATAGGTTTAGTAAAGTTTCTTAGAATGTAATTTTCCTGGATCTTTATCAATGCTTGAAAAAGGGCTCACATTTGCATGACATATTTGCATGAACATTTGCATATAAGTTTTGAATTATGGCTTTAGTACTTAATTTAATTTGTCTATGCATTGAAATATTAGGAATTGGTTTAGAATTAATTTAATTTTTCTAGGCATTAAAATATTATGAATTGGTTTAAAATGGTATATAGGTTTAAAATTGGATGATCAAGAGGAAATTATGTGAAATTGTGTGAATTAGTTTTAAAGAAAGCCTCTTAATGAGTATAAGTGTCGTGAAATATTATTTATATGTATTTGAATTGGTTTGTGTCATATTTTGATATGAATGTTGGTTTATGAAAATTTTATGAAATTTTTTTAAGTTGTTTAAGAATGAAAAGATTTCATAATTAAGGTTAATTCTTATGTTTGAATCAATTAAAAGGTTTTGAAAATTGAAAAGGCCTTGATATATGTTTTAAAACTTGTTTAAAGTTGCGTTTATTGTTAGGAATTTGTTTGAAGTGTTTTGGATTTGGTTTAAGTCTTTTTTTTTTCTTTTTTTGTAGGATATATGAATCTACCACTTAAGTCCATGCAAACCCTAAAGTTAAGTCCCCTAATAGAAAAACTGATAGTTTCCAAAAAAAAAGTAGCTTTTGATTTTCAATGGTTTTCACCCCTTTAACATCCATTTTTTCCATTCTAATGACTCAACTCAATCCCTAGCAATCTTCATGCTACCAAAACAAATTTATAAGCTTAAATTCATAATAACTTTAAAGTTATCCAGATTTTTCTCTTCATTAGCTCATCTCTAATTCTCTTGTCTTCTATTTCTTGAATCTTGTTTCTGAAATTGTAAAATTATTGATTTTAGTATAATTGGATATTCAAGGGTTGTTTTGAAGATTTACTTTTTACATTTTTAGGGTTGCATTTTGCTATGGTTGTTGTTTTCTATATAAGTTTTGATTAAAATTCAAAAAAGAAACATGTTCTCTAATCACAAGGCATGAAAAAGGCAAGTGTACCAATCATTAATACCATATAGTTAGGTGAAACTAGGGTTGATCCACGAAAATTACTATTATTTATGAACTCCCACCTAAATTACCTAACTTATCAAAAATATAGATTGATTGATTAATACAAATAAAAATAACTAAACAATTAAAAGAAATGCCCAAGATACTTGCAAATATTAATAATCAAAGATGAAGTTAGGATTCAAGTAAGTAAATCCTCTATGATGCATGACTATTCATTATATAACATATTTTTAAGCTCTCTTAAATCATAAAATGCCAATCCTTAGCCATAAAAATGATTTAGCCACACAATTTAATCAAAACATAGAAAATGTGCATCTTAAGCCACAAATGCTAATAGATATACAAATATAAGTTGAAATAAGTAGTTTAGAAGTTACAAAATAGTCTTAGAAAGCTTTTGGACAAGTCTTGAACTCCTCAACATGATCTAGGCATCAACATAGCTTCAAAATTGGTAAAACTAGTAGCAAAATCAAAGAACATTTAAATAATATAAGTGTAAGAATGTGTACTTGATTAATCTGAAAATAGAGGAAATAAAGTGATAATCTAAGTAAAAAAAAACCCCTATGATGATTTATAAACTCAAACCTATTTCTTAGCTTCAGTCTCTAAAGTAACTCAAAAACCAATGTAAAACTCGAATTACAAGTGTTTGAAGCCTAAAACGTGTAAGAAAAGCTAAGAAAAGGTAAGAAAAAAGGAAGAATTTCTCTATCTAAGTTGCAAACCTGATCTCCCTCAATTCTCTGCATGTTTCTATGTTTAGTCTCCTTTAGACAGCTCTATCACATGTCCATTTTATGTCCCAAGTCAATAAAATGGAGTAAAGACACGTCGCAACTGCAAATATGGAAATTCTATCAAGATATGCTGGTCTGTGTTCAATAAGACGATTTTACTAGATGTATACGGCGGTTAAAAGACTACCGTATACAACCAAAATTGCTGCTATGCATACGGAGGTCTTGGGATGTATACGGTGGTCTTTCCAGACCATCATATTGAGTCTGAACAACCCCAATTTCACACCATTTTGTGTATTTATTGATTCATTATTTAGTAATGATCAATTAAGCTTCAATCATGCAAAATAAACAATATAAATCAATAATTAAACGCATTAAAATTATTTTAGGGGTAAATTTACATCAATTAACATCCTAAAACACTATGAATTTAATCCTTAACACAACCCTATTCAATTCAATAAAATAGGCGAAAGTTTGCTCTACTCGATCTAAAGATTGAATATGTTGCTTGGTTCTATGGAATCTATTGTTTCGGTTATGCTCACACCTAACTTGGATATCTTATCTAAGCCTTTATGTAGGTCTCCATACAAGATACTTTATTAATGGAGTGATCTAATGCATACAATTAATCTTTCAATCTAATCACATACAATCAAAGTTTTGAAAACAACGTTTACTTTCACATAACAATTGCATTTAAACTTTATAAGTATCTATAACAAATCTAATTCAAAATTTAGAACTTAAAAGTTAATCCAAGAATAACAACATATACTACATCCTAGAGTTTGAAAAAATCCAAATCCTAAGAGAAAAATTAGTTCCTACACATTAAAATAATAATTTAAACAAGCACAAGAAACAAGAAATTAAGAAAGCTCATATTGAAATTGTCTTGAATCCTTAAATTCTTAGTCCTCGATGTATGAAATTCATACATTGAATCCTTAAATTAAATTCATAAGCATTGGCATTCCATTATAGGTTCAATTTTGGTTTAGTAATTTATATAGTTAAAATTGACCTAGGTTGTTTAGATTATTTAATTTAAAAAGAAAATTTTAAAATACCTAATTCATCCCCCTCTTAGGGGTCATAAATCCTACAGAACCCTAAAAAAAACCTTAAAGTCGGTCAACATCTAATTTCAATTGTGTCATCTAATTAGTAATCTAATAATTAAAATCTTACTCTCATGGGTCCTTTAATCATTTAAGCATCTAATTAAGGGGTCGTTTGATTCAGCTTTTGATTATGGTTTTTTGTTGTAATTTTTGTATTTTTATATTAGATTTTCTTTTTTTTTCTATTTCTGTGTTGTATTAGTGTGTTGTATTTTTGGGTTTCTGTGTTTTTTTTTTTGTTTAGAAAAAACAAAAACCAAAACAACAATTAAAATATTAAACAAACAGGCCCTAAGATGGTCAATCAAAGAAAGATTAGATTATGCACTTTAATTAGGAAAAAATCCTCCAAACATACAGAACCTAGTTTTTCCTAACCTTAGGTAAACAAATTAAGCACATATATTCAATAATGAAATAGCAATTAAAACATAAAAGCACAAATCCATTAATGAAAAATAGGAGTCAACACAAACTAAGGTAAAAGGAGAAAGGAATGCTACCAACATTGGTCTATTTCATTAAAACTCATTCTTCAATCTACTTTAAAGGTTGTTAGGAACTCCAATACACTAGCACAATGCAAAGAAAGAACAACATAAACAAAATCTAAACCTTACCCTAACTAAAAAGCAAGAAAGAAAAATCTATTCCTCTCCTCTTTTCTACTGTTCCAAACTCCTCTATGCACTTCTTTCATTCTCTTTTAAATGCGCTTCTTTCATTCTTTTTTAAGGCTAATGGGGTTTGGATATAAAATCCCCACTTTATCCTTCAAAATATGTAAAAACAACTGGTACAGTGCCTTTAATGGTGGTTCAATTTAAGATCAACAGCACCATTAAATACCCCCATAAATGATTAGAATCGGACTTCAATGACTATTATTCATACATCAATGACACCATTACACAGCTATAGAGACCACTATTGATGCTCTATTCCAACATGGTAAAAATGCATCCAATTGTAAATTTGAGCCCTTTTTTATTTCTTTTTCATCTAAATAAGTCCAAATAGCTTTGAACCTATAATTTAATTAAAAAATAATATAAACTGCAAATTTTCATAGATATTTAAAGGTAAAAACACATTGTTATATGGAATAAAAACCAACATAAATTACTTTTAACAACACCCCACACACTTTTAACAACACCCCCAAACAACTATATAGACATTCCCATAGAATAAATCCAACAGTAGTTGAAAGTTAATTGAGATACTAAAATACAAATCAATGTAATCAACATTACCAATATCTCAAAACTCTGTCATAACTAATACACGACTCAAAACACAGAGTCACATAATTAGTGAAGGTAACCCCTCATACACAATATCAAGCATCCAACTGATTCTATATAAATCATCATGCAAACTTGTTCAATGGTAACTTAACTTCTTATTTTTATTCTTCTTCTTTTTTTGGTATTAGAGCATAGGCTTGGTTGAAGGTCACTTAGTCTTTTGATATAAAGGTGAATATATTGTAATGAACACCTCCAATTATTCAACAAAGTTACCTTACAACAATTAGTTATTAGAAAAACTCTTTAACTACGACTTTTTTATTGATACGAAACTAGTGGAATAAATTTATTTATGGTCATTTATTCATATAATGTTTTTAAATTTAACTAAAAAAATCCATCTAAATAAGCACCTCATTCCAAACTTGCATAAAGTCTATATAGAATATCATTATAAACCTAATATTGTATATATGGGTCACCAAACACATGTAATCACACAAAGTAAAAATAAAAGATAGTAGTCATTCAGGAGTCATTCAATATTAACCATGATAATTACATCAACTACATTAAAGTAAATCAATTAAAAATTAACTAACTCTTAAAGTTATTCTAAACAGACATCCAAAATAATCGCTTTCAAACTCACAAAAATTTAAGTGGAGATAAATATCTTTCAGTTCCCTTTACCCCCACACTTTAATTAAACATCATCCTCGATGTTTAAATATCATTACTAACAATAAAGGGAAGATAATGGGAAAAAATAAACTTCCTTGAATATGTTTGTTTTTACTTTTATAACCATCCATGCCAACCAAGAGATAAGAGATTAAGCCATGAAAGTAGATTGAAAGGAAAAAGATAACCAAAAATGCAAAGTAAATTGAAAATAACATAAATTAAAATCTATGATCCTACCACATTGCAAAATAAATAGTTGGATTGCCTCTCAATAAGAACTTCTTTAAGGTCTTTTAACTAGATTTTAATGCTAGAGAATAATAATTCTCTTCTTATTTCCGTACCTTCTGCCAAATTTCTCATATTTACGATGACTTACTAATAATATATGAGCTTTTGCACTTACCATTAATTTTCTCTTCAATTCGGGGGCTTTATAGCTTGGATTTGAGATTCTAATATGGTTATAACTATTCTAATAGCTCTCTCAATCTCAATTCTTCTTCTTGCTATTGATAATAGTAACTCTATAGAGGTGGCTCAAAGTAAGCCTGGTCAATCCAGGAATGATCTGGATGATGCATCTCATTGAATCGATAGGTGTCATTCCCATGGTGCTTATAAGTCATCCACTCAGCTCTTCCCCCATCGACGAAAACCATATAGTTGTCATACTACTGTTAGTCTAAATAGTATTGCATATCCATCTCGACACCTACCCGCATAAGAAGACAACTATGTGCATATCCCAAAATTAAACATGATAAAATCAAATAAAATAAAAAAATAAAAAAATAAATTTCAATCTAGAATAATCAACACCAATATCCTTAGCATTAATAAACTAGATTCTCTAGCAATAATGCCTAACTTTTGTTATAATCTAACTATACTATAATTTGACTAATCTAATCTTAGACTAACCAAAGGCAAGTATACCTTATTAATAAATAGTATAAACAGGAAAATACCAGGTGTTGTCTCCCTAGGAATTTGAGCATAATACTAAGTCAATTAGTGTTTAATTATCTAGACAAATCCATATTGTTGAGTAAAAGAAATAAGGGAACAAATAAAAATAGAAACAAAAAATGTTCAATCTAAACAATAGTTAATGAATTAAGAGCCTAACGAATAATAATCTAGCTAGGGCCTCAAATTTTAATGAGTTAAATAAACAAGAAAGAATTCATTAGAAAATTTTAAGGCATTCATCATTGAAACAAGATATAACCATTGATCATGGAAATATCTTTTCTCTTTTAAACTCAGTTCATCTATTTGATCAAATAAACAAATTATAATAAAATGCATGAATCATAAAATGCTTAAACCTAAGTTCTTTATATCTAAAAACCCTTACGAAACACCTTAAAGTTGATTAACATCTAATTTTAATCGTGTCACCTAATTAATCTTTCGATAATTAAAAGCCCACTGTCATGAGTTCATCAATCATCTAAGTATCTAGTTAACTAAGATGACCAATTAAAGAGAGATTAGATTATGCATTTTAATTAGGTAAAAAAAAACCTCCAAACATATAAAACCCATTTTTCCTAACCCTAGGTAAACAAATTAAGCACACATATTCAACAATGAAACTATAATTTAACATAAAATCATAAATCCATCGAATAAAATAAGAAAAAATGAGAAAGGAATAAATTTGAAATTGATCTATTTCATTGAAACCCACTCCTCAATTTACTTTGAAGGCTCTTATGAACTCTAATATACTAACACAATGCAAAGAAAGAATAAAAGAAACAAAATCTAAACCTAACGCTAACTATATAAGAAGAAAGAAAAAACTTTTGATCTATTCCTCTCCTCTCTTCTATTGTTCCAACCTCCTTCATACACTTCTTTCATTCTCTTTTAAGGCTGATAAGGTTTGAAGGGGAAATCCCTACTTTGTCCTTCACAAAAATGATGCATACAATGCCTTCAACAGTAATTGAATTAAAGATCAACATTCCATTAAAAACTAGCTTTAAAGGCCTAGAATCGGGCTTCAACATCGGTTATTAATCCATCAATGGCATCGTTATGCAACTATAGAGATCACTAATAATGCTCAACTCTAAAATGGTGAAAATGTGTCCAATTATAACTTTGAACCCTACTTTGTTCCATTTTCATCCAATTAAGTCCAAATAGTTATAAACTTGTAGTTTAATTAAAAAAAGAACATAAATAGGACAATTTCATGGGTAAAAACACATTAACATATGCATAAAAACCAATATAGAGCACTCTTAACAACTAGGAATAAGGTCAATTAAGTAATGAAGAAGCATAATCTTGTTAAACTTACATTTGAGTGTCTTTCCATTGAATTAACAAATTAACTCGGATATTGTATCTATTCTTCCATTTAGGACACTTATCTGGATGCACTTTTAGTAAATTAAACTTAATTTGGTAGGCATCATTAGTGATTTCTTATGGGAATGGAGTGATTAGGAAGGAAGGATGTAGGTTAAAATTTTGAAACTTAAGTAAGGCAAGGTTAACAAAGTTCTTATTCTGCTAGCCTTATTTAAAATTAAGGTTAAGAGTAAAACTAATAGCCTGTTGTGAGTTGTGATATAGTTGAGTAATTAGGGGACATTCATGAAAAAATATTTGCACTCGAGTAAAAAGGCTACAATGACACTCCAACTAAGCTCAAAAGGAACATAATCTAGCTAAGTAACCAGGGGACATTCATGGCAAAAAAATTTCCCTTGTGTTAGGAGATGAGGCAATAATTCAAAGTAATGAGAAATGTTGTGCTTAAATTTAAAGTAAAACCCTGTTAATCTTTATAAAACATGTTAAACATTACTATAAGGAGTTACTTAATGATAGCCAACCTTTAATTAGGTAAAGAAGGATTAGTGCATGCTTACAAGTGTCATAGATGTAAGAATAGGGTGACAATATCTTAATTAATGTTTTTATTCAATTTAAAGAAATTTGAATGTGAATGGAGTAAGTTAATGCTTTGGATCTTCTTGAATGATTGATGTTTTTAGACAAGTTAATTCTATAAAATTTTATGCCATTATTGCATTCATGTCATTGTTTCATGATCACATTATTATGTGGCTTCTACGTTTTTATTTTGTATTTTAGTTTTTCTTGGGGATAAAAAAAAGGTTAAAATGATAAGAAGTTGATAGGTTTGCATTAAATTATGTTTCTTTGGTTATTAAGTGTGTTAATATATGTGTTTAGGATGATATTTATGTGCGACTTATATGTAAGTTCTTTTGTGTTTTTTTTTTATGTTTATGTTTTTTTTATGATAATTTTTTATGTTAGGCTAGAACTTTATTTTAATTGTGTAGATACCTAATGTATTTTCATGTGGAGTTGAAATAGCAAGCAACAAGGAGGATAAGATGAAGCATTGTGGAAAATCTAGCAAATTAAGGCCTAAATGAATGTGAATGTAATGTGTTCCTATAAAAATTGTACGTATTTTTACCTTGATAAATTTACCTCCTAGATCTTGACTTAGATCCATATATAAAGGCATGATATTTTCTCTGAATTTATGACTAAAATATCAGGCCACATGTCCATATGATGGCTTAGGTATATGTTTATCATTTAAATTATTTCCTTTTATAAACTTTTTTTACCGATTTATAGCATACTCCCTTGAGTAAATCCGAAACCATGCCTATCATTTGGTACCTTTAGAGCTCCTAATACACTTTCTAATATCTAAATCCATTGAGTAAATTTTAATATTGGCTCTTTGAGAGTATTCATCTCCTTCTGTCAATGCCTTATTATCATGTATCAATTTATGCTAGTTATTATTGACAACATCTGCACTCTTAGAGTCTAACATGTTATGCATTTTATTCTTTAATTTCTCTTTTTTCTAATATGCAAGCATCCAAGGTCTCCTTATGTTTGGAAGAAATTTTCTTCCTTATTGAATTCATTATTTCTAAAAACTAAACCAATTCATCATATGTTAATTCATTAACATATTCATCATCCTCATTTTCTGAAGATTTTGAGTGAAGAAGTATCTTATCATACTAATTAGGGATATTGTTGCATTAGAAGTTAATTTTGTAGTGGTTAAGTGTTTTAGTATGCATGTTTAGGATGAGAATTTCATGATTTAGAATTAGTTTGATGTTATTATATTGTTTAGATGATGTTAAGTGTTTTAATGTGACATTTGTTGATTTTGGGCAAGAATTATATCATATCGATGTGAATATCTAATGCAAGTTCAAGTGAAATTGGGTTAGGAGGCACCTATAGACCTAGAAAAGATATGAAACCAATTTGAGGAGTTAGAGCATCAAGTTAGGAGGCTTCACACCAAATATCAAGGCTATAGGATGAGTCATGAAAAGTGCAGAAAAGAAAGATCAAAATAACCTGAACTAAGCATCAAATTTGGTATCTTAATATAAGGAGTAACATATCAAATTTCATGGCCATTGGAGGTCTGTAGAAGAAGTTATAGCAAAAATACCAAGTAGAGCTAAAAGCTAGAAAAGCTAATATAGCCTAATGGCATGGAATGACGTGCCTAAGTGGGGTCTTTACCCTACCAACCACCATTCTAAGTCTAGTGAACATTCAAGAAAAAAAAAGAAGGTTTTTTAAATAGGAAAATGTGAAGGGACTCAAGATTAAAGCGGAGTAATTGAGATTCAAGGTAGTTATACAGATTTTCTAGCAAGAGAGTCTACATCTTTATCACTAGTTTATCTTTCTTTTGTTTTCCTTTTGATTTTTAATCTATATAGTGGTTGTTTGAACATGATTATAGATTGCTAATCTAGTTTAGGTATTATTATTGAATTGTTTGTCTAACTTTTGCTGTATTGATTTAATTCTTACTTGTTTATGTTAATTGTTAAGCCTATAATCACTTCAAATCGAGAGATTGTTTTGATTTATTTAAGTTAGGTTGCACAATGAGAGTTTGTGAGTTAACAGACCTATAATTAATAGATTAATAAGTTATTGAAGAGAGATCTTAATTGATTCTTGATTTGCCTTAGGATTTCTTTAAATCCAGTTGCATGTTTTGAAGTAGTATTGTGAATCGAGAGGTTATAATTTAGCTTTTAAGTATTTCAATTGGGATTAATTGATTAAATCTTAAGAGAGGCTAATCAAACCATTAATATATAGGATCAAACACAATTAAATCAAAAAGGTAAAAGGAAGATAAATAAGACTATAACATCCCTTAAGTCTCCATTATTGAGTATCTTCTTTGTTTTGATTCCTTCGACAGTTTAATTCTTTCAATTTGTTAGTTTAATTTAATTTTCAAATCATATATCTTTAGTTAACCTTAAACAAAGTGAAAGTCAGATTTTTAGGTTTCTAAATTCAATCCTCATGGGATTTCTATCAGTTATGCTATAAGTTATGAACTGTATGATTATAGTGTAGCTAAAACTACCAAATAATTGGCCACAAACCATAAGTTTCCTACCAAATTTGTTAATTCTTCACTTCTACTTATGGAGTTTTCCTCAACATTAATCTCCTTCTCTTTGAAGGTATGAAATAACATGCCTCCTTATGTTGGATCCCTCTTTATATAATTCATTCATCCTCTTCTCATAGGTGAGGAATGACCCAAACAATTCTTTTAATGGCAAGGTGGTTAAGTCTTCAGCTTCCTCTAAGATCATCTCCTTTACTTCCCCTAATTTTGTAAGAGATCTAGGAATCCTTCTCACCAAATCAAAATTAATATAAGTCTTAACTAAGCCTTTAAGAGAATTTATAATATACATAAATTTAGTATAAACACTAGAAATTGAGTTATTAAGTTTTATATGAAATCATTAAATTGATGCATGAACATGCTCATTTTATTTTCCTTAACTTGATTTATGCCTTTATGTGACTTCTAAATTGTGTCACATCTCATAAGCCAAATCACATATGGATACCCAATTAAACTCGTTTTTACTTAATGTATAAAACAAAATACATATAGGTTTGCTATCCAAAGATACTGATTTCTTATCGTAAGTATTATCCTTCTTTTGATTTGGATGCTTTTTGTCTGCCTACAACTTTAATGGGAATATGTGGGCTATTTTCTACAACCTTCCAAAGATATACGCTTATTGACAAAAAAAATTTAATTATAATTTTCCAATTTATGTAGTTATTATCATCAAACAAAATGTGTTTTCTATTTATGCCTTATTGATTTAGTCCCTATTATGCTAGAAATAAATGTAATGTATGAGTCCTAACTCTGATATCACTTAACTCTATATGGATCTTAAAAAGATGGGTGAATTAAGTATTTCATAAATTCTTAAACCTAAAATCAAATTTTCTAACTTATGATGCTCCTAACCATAATTCAACTATGATGATGATACCAATTTATATCAATATGATTCACTTTTAAACAATTCAATAACAATCACAATGACAAATAAAAGAAAAATAGTGAATGCAAGAGGATACAGATATTGACTTTATAGTAACTCAACAATAACTCTTTGCATATGTTTACTCTTTAAATCACATTTAAAAATTTCATTAATAATCAATATCCTTTAAGGGTGAAGAGGAATCCTTAACAATCTTCTTTAATGGGTGAAGAGAAATTCCTACCACCTTCTTTAATAAGTTACGAATAACCCTAAACAATCTTCTTTAATGGGTGAAGATGTGATAATTCGTTGTAAAATTATCAAATAATGAATTCCTAATTATACCTTACTGTGTAGCATGATGAGTTAGGATCGAACCAAAGAGAGCTAGAAGGTTATTACTAATTCAAATTTTTTATAGGAAAAGAAATTAAAAACCCCTGAAGCGATGAGAATTAAACAAGCTAAGAATTAACAAAAGCAACAAAAAGGACAAACACAAAGTAAAAGACGATAAACTAACAACAATAGTAAAGAAATGGGCTAAAGGTATTGTCAGGATTTTGGTACAATCTTTATTCCTCAAACCTAGAGAGAAGGTACTGTAGCTAAGATGTTAGCCTATGGGTCCGAATAAACTCTCAAACCCTCAATCCCTTAAAAGTAGGTAAGTCTAACAAGCTCTAAAAATATCCCTAACTCCGCTATAACCTTAAATAAACTCTCTAAGTTTAATAGGGAAGAAGCATTAAGTACTAAGGAATGACTAACTTAGGTCACCTACTCACAAACTCGGAAGGCGTAACTCAAAGGATTGGAACCCTAGACTAGTTAGCTAAGTTTATCCACAAATCTAAACAGTCTATTGCTACTTTCTGAAATCGCTATGGAATATTACATATCACATGCTCAACCCTAACTATTGAATTAGGAAATTACCTAAAGAGTGATAAAGCCTAGAGATAATAACTAATCCTTGACATTGAACCTAGGTTCCCATCCAACCTAAGCTTAAAAGCACCAAACTCGAAAGGACTCAATGACATTCTCACAAATAATTTCCCATTTTCCCTAAAATATCTACAAACCCTTAGGAAACTAGCCAAACATGCTCAAATTAATCAAAATATACATTACATAAACAAAAATCATATTTAAATAAATGAAATCATGGTTGGATCATTCAAAACTAAGAATTAAAACCAAGATTCAAGACTTAATCTAATGCAAACTCAAGACATTTATGCTAATAATCAACTAATTACAACTTAATTACAAAACTCTAAACTAATTAAACCTAAATAGAAATTACAACAAAATAAAAACTAGGAGAAACTAAAATTAAATGCTTTACAGCCTAAAAACATGCATAATTTCTACTATAAAGCAAAACCCAAACCAAAAGCATCAAGAATAAGCCAAAAAC
>JAOXYD010230660.1:0-31597 GCA_028565735.1 Pinacopodium congolense
TATCATGAAATAATAATAGTATACAACAAACAACTATTTTCTTTATTTTTATTAATGTTTCAGTCTATGATTAATAATTTGCTATACCTATCTATTTACACAATCGATTTTAGGCATGAATTATTAGATAAAGATATTATGAATAGTCCTCTTCTACATGTCGTTGTATATTATTGATCTATGAAGAAATTTATTTTACATGTCTCATGTTCAAATTTATATGCTATAGACTGTATAATGCATACAACTAAATGCATGCTTTTAATAGAACCATCAATTGATTGATAGTTTAGTATCGATCAACCGATATATTTATCTTTCATTTATCAGTTGACCAATAAAAAATAATTAACCGATCAATACTTTTATTATTTCAATAATGGCCCTCAGTATTTTAATATCAAATCAAAATCTTCTTATATGTGTTGGTATTTCTGATACAAATCAATATATTGGTTTGACACAATATGAATGTCAGCTTGTACCGTGTGAGGGTTGAAATGGTACGTATTGATGGAATACCATCGGTACATATTAGTATTAACTTTCTTGGCCTACTTTCATGATATTTGCTTTTTCTATCAAATTCATCCACTTCATAAAGCTACCACAATTCATTCATTTACTTTCTTTTGATTTCATTACTAAGCAAAGCTTTAAAATCCTTTCCTCTTTATTATTAAAATGGATGAAATGGTACAATATGTTTGGACATAATTTTAGCATATGTTTGGCATTCATGTTGGAAATAATTTTAGGAGTCTTCATCCAAGTTTGTACAAATTTGTAGTTTTAAAGGTTATGAGTAATTTATTCAATACCATAATCTTTCAAAACTCTCCCTCAAATCATAATTAAAGAACACAATTTTAATAATATTTTCAAATAATCATTAATAAATATTATTTTAAACTTGAAGTATACTAAACTTGCTATTTTGAAACTATTTCTCTTTGATATTATGTGAATCTTTTTAATTTTTCACCTATTGATTATATGCATATTACATATATATATATATCTACTTATTAACTACTCAAATTTTATTTTTGATTAACTCGTAATAATTTATTACTATTTAATGTCCTTGTGTTTTTTTAAAAGGGGATGTTTAAGACATATTAACTGATAATAATTTATTACTAACTAATGGTCTTATGGTTTATAGGATGTCTAAGGCATCTTTCTGTACTAGGGATCAATTCATAGAATTTCTACTCATGATAACTACTTGTCCAGCAACATTTTCTTAATGAGAATTTGTCAAATATTACATACCAATACTAATTTGGATAGAATACTATAGCAAAAAGGTCTTTAAGCAACAATGAGTTTGTAAAAACTTTACAATTTGTTGTTGAAAATTAAAATAATGCAACATTTTTTGAAGTTTTTCCTTTAATAATATAAAAAAGTAACGATCATAATAATTTATTATTGTAGACTGAAAGGCAACAAAATAAAATAAATTGTTGCTTCTAAAATCATAAATATACAGTAATTAAAACAGTTGTTAATTAAAATAACTTAAGTAACAATCAAAATGTTGCTATTTTAAATAATATATTTAATATTTTATTTTTAAATTTAATTGAAGATGTTTTTAATAGGATAAATTAAGTACTTTTAAATATTTAAAAAATTTAAAATTTCTTATTTAGAAGAGTAAAAATATTTTAGAGGTTTAAAATTAAAAATAAGATAATAACTAAAATTAATTAAAAAAGAAGATAAAATAAAAGTATAAGAATATATATATATATATATATATAAATATATAGCATTTGAAGTTAACCAAATATAAAAATTTCAAATTACGACCCCATCATCTAACTCTCTCTGCTGCCCTAACTCTCTTTGCTACTTGTTGCATCAGATTGCTTCTCTTCCTCTGTCGTTTGCTCACTCTCCCTTTAGAATTGCAAATTCGTTTCTCCACTTTGGAAGAGGTGTACGAATTGTAAGTGAGCTGAACTCGGACATGTAGGGCTAGTCTGATCATTAACTTAGACTCCTTTGAGGTAGGCAGACTCATTGGTAGCTATGGCTTCATGAACTTCACCAGGTATAAGTTGTTAGTAAATTCTCTTCCTACACTTCTAAAATGATTTTTTCTATTTGGTTGCTCCAAAAGTAAAGGGAAATTTTCAAATAATCTAAATTAGAAATTTTTCGTAATAATATGAAAGCATTGAATGACAAAGATTTGATTTGACTTAGGAATATATTGAATTCTGTGTTCATTGCTACTGAACAACTGCATGTGGATGAGAGCATTGCAACATTTTGATGATTTCTCTTGTCATTTGATTGATTTTTGTCAACCAAATGCTAATATTTCTAGCTTAACTATTTGTGAAAATAAGAGCAACTGGTTTCTTTAAGTTGGGAAATAACTAGCTAAAGGGACTATTGAAAAAAAAAAAAAAAGGTCTATTATTTTATTTGTAAAATTTAAAGTTCCATTTCTTCTTACTTTTCCCTAAAATACATTCCTCTTTTCCATCTCTAAACTCAAATTTAAATCCTCAAACCTTCTAATTTAGTTCAGATTATTAAAGGTTTATCCAGGATAACAAGCTGGCGGCATTAAGGCTGATATGATGGCTGCCAATGAGCTCAGTACTCATGCTTTGTTTTAGGTACAATAGCAATTTTATAATCATGTTAATTAATGTGAAGAATAACTATATTATCATTGTTATTTGCAAATTCTTCTTTTCCCTTAATGCATTATTTGTTAACATTAAGAGAAGAACATAACTAAATGATCATATCCTTATACCTCTTTTATAGAATAGATCAAAACGATCTATCAGAATTTCTTGATTCTTGTTGGAGGTTTTAACATGAAAATAGGGAAATGTGTTTATTGTATATTGTCGATTATAAATCATGATGTTTGAGGCTTTAATTATTTTCTTTAGGAACTATTTAGTTCATCTAGGAGTGAGATTCCACGTGAAATTAGTTATAATCCATAAAAATAAGCTTGGGAGCTCACAAAACATGAAATCATACTGACTACAATTTCTTTTGCTGCCTAAGATTCAAGAATGAAGGATGATACTTAACAAAAACTAGATTGTATTAGAATTCTTCTTCTCATATTATTTATTTTGAAGCAAATAGGCCTTGTCCACAAGTTGATAGAAATTCCTTAATGGTTACTATATACCATTGTTTTATAGGCATTTAGGTAGAGAAGCCATTGATTCTGAGGATTTGAGAGCATTGATATCTTTGTCCCACTCCTTTGGTAATGCCATAATTATATAATATCACTCTCTATATATGTGTATGTTTGACTTTGTTGCATCGTCTACCAATTTTTGGTAGATTGAAGATGTATCTTTTGTAGAAAGTGCTCCAAGGGTAGAGAAAAGGCAGGCACATGTTATTGGTCGACATGCCAAGTTTGGGCAGTCAAAGAAAGGCAATTACAAGAAGTTGAAAGATGCTCAAAACCCTGCATCTTCAATCGAGTCCGAGGAGAAAATTCCAGAGAGTATTGATTAATGTTTATGAATTGTAATATTTTTAGATATGCTATACAATGTTATGTTTTACATTGCTGGATACTTTTAATATTATATATTGTTATCTTTATGAATATTTATATTAATTATATATCATTGTTAATAAAAGAATAAATTGTTACTTTTTTTATTAGATATTACTTCCTTAAAAAATTAATTTATTATCTTATAAAGACTTAAATTGTTGTTATATCCATTTGATCTTGTTGCTATAATTTACTTTAATAAAAACTTAAAGTAACAGTATAAACGTCGTTGCTTAATTAAGAAATTTTTAACCTTATATCTACAACAGTGTTATTTTATATGACAGTACGAAATTACCTTAGTGAAAAAAGCAATAATAATTACAAATTTATCTATGCTTTTATTTGTTGTTTAAAGCTTTTTTACTGCAGTAGAACAATATTTTTCTTATTGGTTCTTGGGGAATTTGTAGATCTTAATTCCTTTTCCATAATTTATAGTAATCAATACTGACTGTGAAATATAGAATGTTATTTAATGAAAATAATTGTTAGTTTACAGGCTCTTTGTTTTACTTTGAAAATTGGTTTTAATTTTCTGTTTTTTAAATATAAAAAAATATAAAAAACGAAAAAAATACATTAATATAATAAAAAAAATAAAATTTAATAAAAATATACAAAGTGAAACCAAATGGACTCATGCTATTTCACTTATGCTAAGCTTGAACGATTGAACTCATCGGGCAGCTGCTGCGAATCAGCAGAGATTTGTCACTGGGAATCGAAGTTTCAGAATTGGGTATTTCCATAACTTGAACAAAACCCACACAAGACTGGGTTTGTAGTTATCTAAGCTCTTCGTCGGGATTCAAACCAGTTGCAGAAAAAGATTGCAGAGGTGGTGGAGTCCACCTTTGATATTTATCCCGCACTTGATCAAATCTATACACTGACACAAAACACAGGAAATATTCCTAGGATCTACGATTTTCTTTATTTATTTCTGATATCAAGGTGATTGATGATAATGATGACATGATAGAAATCTCTTTTATGTGAAATTACGTATGCCAAGCAGCCATTTTTCGTGAAAAGTGATTATTTCAATTCACGAAACTATTTTTAGAGAGAATAATGAAAAGAATGACCTGAAGATAAGAATATGTCCGCAGGACATTGTTTTCTTATACAAAAGTAGACATTGGCAATCTTTGAACATGTGAACGCAGTTGAAACTGGTTCCTTTATTCCCTGGTTTCTTTATTTTTTTCTTTCTTTCATTATTTCTTGGACCTTTTTAACTTTGATTTTAACCGTATATAATTATGCTAAAAGAGACCCATTTGATCGTGCCTTAATTGTTGTCAAAATCACTAGTTATCAGAAGCAATCAATCAGTTTCACATTCTTTGTTGCCATAATTTATTTCACGAATCTGATTCCTTTAAGGCCGTACACTGAGGCTTTTCAGAGCATATCCTTCCTTCGACATTAAACACTGAAGATGAAGATATTAATATCAATAACATAAATAGTAGTGATTTACAATTTTATTTTCCTCTTTACTTTGAGACCAATAATATGAAGATTAAATCCGTCAAATATTATATTATTTGGAATAATTATGTTGATAAGATCCTACTAGAGATCCGATTTACAAGGCATCCAAAGTTTATAGGTAGTTGTAATATTACTTCTTAATTTGACTCATAGCCTAATAATTTTCTCAGCAACCTCATGCTTTCACAGGACACTCTCTTCCCTTCAATCGTATTGACATCACCCTCGGCCTACCAACCTAATTCCTTCGTCTGGGTTTAGGACAGATCAGCTTTACTTGCCTTGCCTTAAAGGCATTAGATGCCTAGGACTATGATGTTAAAAATGTCATTTATAGTTCATACAACGGCTGGAGAGAGGCCCTATATGTCAGGTAAGATTGTCTGTGACTACACCTATAATTAAAGTTAAAAGCTCAAATTAAAAATGTTGACACCTGACAATTATCTTTTGGATCAGATGAACATCCATAATTTATTGATAATATTATAATAATATAATATCAATAGGTATAAATATCCATAATCTAATGACTCAATAATTTTTTCCTTAGAAATCTTTAAATCTCTATCACATGCACAGTATACAGAACGCACATGTTTTTGAACGTCGGCTTGAAAAATGAATGGAATGGAATGGTTTCTCTCTTGAGAATGAGATAGGAAAATAGGAGAGCTGGTGCTTGCACCTTCTCTATTGCGACTGTTACTGCCAACTCTGCGTCTAATCACACAAATGGTGTTCCGGCTAATTTGTTCATATCAATCAATCAATCTTGATCTTCTAGTCAAAGTTTGCACTAAAAATGTAGTGGGTGTTTTATATGATTACAGCTGAAGTGGAAATAAGACTTGAATAGAGGGGTCCATAAGAGAGATACGTGATACATTTGAAATAATTGAGAATTGACTGACGCTCAAATTGTTTCACAAGAAAAGAAAAGAAAGGAAAAGAGGAAAACGACTGACGATGGACTTTTTCGTGAGACCTTATCGTTCGGTAGCCACTAATCCTGGTGTAGGTGAGTCCATATTCAATAATAAAGCAGGCCTATTACGTGCCGAAAAGGCAAATCTGATTTGAGATTGTTGCCATTTCTACAAACAATAGTTTCCCCTTCTTTTCAATGCAACTGAGTTGTTAGTATGACAATTAATAATCTCAATCATGATACCAAACCTCCTCTTGCATATTGATAGAAGAAATTAAAAGCTTCACCCCCTAATAATACCCTAAAAAAGTTTATGAAGGAGTCATAATTACTAATTAGACAGCCTTCTGCTTGCTCCATGCCTCCTCGTAATGGTGAAATGAGAAGTAGTGCAGTAGTTGTCGATATGAAGGGAAGAATACGCGTAATCCGTTATAAATGATTGAGTTAAAAAGTGTTTTCCTATCTAAAGTTCTCAATGTAAAAAGAAAAAAGAAAAAACTGCACAAAAAGATGTTTTTAATACGTAATAATTCATAAAATGTAAAGTCGTAACAGTTTAGAATTCAGAAACTAGAAAGGCAGTAATAGTTTACGTTCCATCTTACCATTTTTTTAAATATAATTAATAGATTATTTTTTGAGTACGCATTGAATAAGTTTTCAGAAGTATATACTAACCATGAACCCAGCATTTTAAGTGAGTCATATATGTGATTCAGTTGTTCAATAATAATTTTTTATGATTCAATTATCTTTTAAATTTTAATTACACACTTATATGTAGAGTTCATTTTGAAATATTAATGACACATATGAATATATTAAAATTTATTACATAATAATGTCTTATAATATAAAACATGTATTTATATATAATATCTAGTGAAAAATGACTAATTTTTGTGTCCTAAAATTCAAATTTATACACATAAAATAAAAATTTTATTCAAACTTGAGAATAATGTAAATAAACTATTATTAACTTTATAAGTATTACATTTTTATTGAAAAAAATTAATAATTATACGTCATATATAGAAATTATGATAATTTTATGTAAACTAAAATTCAAGACAATAATTGAAAGAGTTGTATAACATAAAATAATCAAATATAGAACTTTGAGTTAAAAAAATAGCTATAGTTTAGTCACATTATGAATCGTACTTAAACTAATATTTATGAAAATATAATTCATAGTTCTTTTCTATGTATATGTCTTTTTTTTAAATAAATTTTTTTTAGATTAATAAGATATCAACAAGTTATGTACAAAGACTAAACAATAAAACATTATCAAGAATCCATGCCTCCAATTAGAAGTGTCCATCACAAAGTAAAATAGGACGCATGTGCCTTGGTTAGACTTGACCAACCAAACCATGGAATTGGTCAATCAGATTGCAATTGAACTCGTTCTTGTCCAATTCTTATAGAAGCCAGGGAAATGCATCTACTGGCAATTGGACTTGTCTTAGACCAAATCCAATTGCCAGTAGATGCATCTCTTCTTCTTCCTTTGCATCTTCCCACATGATCACCAAAGTTGCCTAGTTGAAAGCTTAGCCGGATTTGGAAAAACAGTCATCACAAATAGCTACACTTCCCCTGATCCTTGTTCACTAACTCTCATCATCTTCGACGCAATCTAACCCGATTACTACATTCCAATTGTAAACTATGTGCTAGTCCCTGCAATCTAGTAGAATTAATAATATAGTGCAGTACTTAGTTTTCATTAGAGAAATAGTTTTGAAAGATTTGTGCCTTCCTCTCCCTCCAAATTGCCAATAGGGAATTACTGAGGATCATATTCTAGAGGATGTTATTGCCTTTAGTTGTGGCTTGCTGCCCTTGGATCCATGTGGCTATTACCTCGTAACTCGATTAAGATTCTGCATAGAAACACATACTTTGCATTGTATTCCAAATAGTTACATAAAACCTACACTGGAAGAACACGTGTAAAGTAGTTTTAGGTTTGTCTTTATAAAGAACACAAGTTTATGGGATATTAAGAAACCTCTGTAGCTATTTTGGGGTAGGAAGCTTCCCCTTCATCATTAGCTAGGTACAAAAGGAAGCTCATGGAGAAGCTTAATTGAACCAAACTATCTCAGACCAACTTACCGTCTCTCATTGGGTTCTCAAGTAATTTCTGCATAATTGATTATTAAATACACATGAGTTATGAAGTGTCCATCGAAAGCCATCCTCCTCCACCAAGTTTAACTTCACATCAAGAAGCTACTCTATTATCTTTACAGGTGGTAGGTTCACCAAACAAGCTCTATGGATGTTTAAAAACTCCTAAACAATTGCATGGAAGGGAATTACAGTTCAAAGTGATCGAAGTTCCTTTCTAATTAGAAAGGGTTTAGAACCAATCTAGGTATCATGCCAAAAACTAAGTTTTCTTTCTATTACCAACATTGCTTCTTATCACCCCCCTCAATGCTTCTTTCATTTTCAACAAATAATTCATTATCAAAAGAGTATCATAAATTGGTTTCATAGTTTAAAAACAATTACCTTCTAAATAATATGAATGCATCCATTGCACCCATAATGCCTCCTTATTTGTAGGGAGTCACTTGACTCTCTTGGCCAAAATGATCTTATTGGTCAGTTGAATAGAAGGAATGCCTAACTCCCTGTTCATGCTTTAGCAAGCATATTTCATTCCAATTAAACTTGGCCATCACTTTCTTATTGTGATCACCCAACCATAAGAACCTTTTCATTGTCATTTCAATTGTCTTGATGACATGAGTAGGCAACATGACATAAACAGCCCAAAACACATGTAAATTACTAATAATGGATTCGATTAGTTAGACATGCCCTATTAAAGATAAAAACCTATTGCTCTAACCAACTAGACTTTGTTGGATTTTATCAATGAGTAGAAGAAAGTCCTGTCCAGATAATCTTTTTGCTATAATTGGTACACCATGGTATTTCAAAGGAAATTGAGTAAGCTTCAAACTGTTAAGATTCTCAATCCACCGAGGATGTAGCCTGACACTTGCAGAAGTGTAAACTAAGCCCTTCTCTACATTGATGGCTAAGCTAGACAAAGCTTTATAAGCTTTGAAAACATTCATTAGGGTCAAAATCGCATGTGAATCAGCTATGGAAAATAGGAATAACTTATTCACAAAAGTGAGGCTAAATAGTTTGAGCTTTCTACACTGATAGTGATACTTAAAGCTGCCACATTCCAGGATAACCTGTATGATATGTAAAACTTCCATGACCACTGTAAATATGTATGGGGATAACGAATCACCCTACCTTAAACCTCTACCACTAGGGATACACTTAGTTGGTTGACCATTAACTAACAAGCTACAGGAGACAATGGTTAAATATTGGTCAATCTCAGTTGTAAATCTTTAAGGCAAACTAAAGGCAATCAACGAGTCAAATAAGAAATTCCATTCCACTATATCATAGGACTTTTGAAAATTGATTTTAATTGCATAATTCTTACTAGAGTTCCTTTTACTATAGTTTTTGAACAATTCTTAGGCAAGTAATATGTTATTGACAATATTATGTTTTTTATGAATGCACCTTGGCTTAAGTCAATGAGTTTAGGGAGGACTTCTTTCAATCTTTTAGACAAAAAGTTTAGAACATTTTTGTAAGTGATTTTGGTTTTGGTTTTGGTTTTTAGTTTCCATTTTTTTAAACACAGAAACAAAAAAAGTACAGAAATCGAAAAAACCAATATACAAATATAGGATAGAAACAATAAAAAAAGCACATAAACAAAAAAAAACACAAAAAAATAATGAAAACACATAAAAAAAATAATAGAAAATTTAAGTAGAAAGCTGAACTAAACAAGTCCTTAGAGATCACCTTATACATTATATTGCAACAGGATATAAGTCCGAAATCTCGAAGAGAAGAGGGCAGTCAACTTTTAGGATTAAAGAAACAAAGGTTTGGCTCACGTTCTTCAACATCTTGCCTTTATTGAAAAATTCCAATACATCATCTAGTACCAATCTCCTTATAATTGGAATTTTTTTTGAAAAAATAATGCATTACAACCATCTGATCCTGGGGCCTTGTTTGGGGGAAAAGCAAAAACAATCTACTCCACTTCCTATTCAGGAATAGGCCTAGTAAGTTTGAGACAGTGCTGAGTATCTAATATGTCGTTAAGAAAAAATTATAGCAGAGGGACGAAGGATAGGCAATTAGAGGCTTTACAAGGATTAGTGAAATGAGTTTCAATTTTCAAGCATAACTTAGCTTGATCAGTGATCCTCCTGCCATCCTATCTAACTAGAGAGACAATTAGATAAAACTGAATGGAAGAAAATTCAGTGCATCAATCACCCTTCTTCAACCAATGAATTCTAGAGTGTTGTTTCATTAATCCATAATGATTGTCTAAGGCCAAATTTTAAGCTGCCAAGGTGATCCTTTTCTAATTGTTAAGGCCCTCATCGTAGGGACTATTATTCCATTGATTTTGGATATGTAATAAGGAATTATAAGCCGTGCTTACAACTAAAGCAGTGTCTTCAATCCTCCTTTGGTTTAACATTTTGAGTTGTTCCTTGACCGCGAGAAACTTACTCATATAAATGAATTATTTATGACCCTTTACATTCTTACTAAACCTTGTTGGACTACCTCAGAGAAGCCCTCCATATTGATTAGAAAATTCTTAAACCTGAAGAGGCTATGAGTCATATGATCCTGCCACATTCTTTGGATAATAATTGGCATACGGTTAGACTATAAGGGATTGAAAAATGTAACATTGTTATTAGGGAAATGCACAAGCCATTTAGCATCAATCCTAATCAAGAAACATGCAAAATTTGGTACAAACTAATGAGTCTTTGTGACTTGCAGTGCAGTGTAAGCAGTTGGGAAAGCATCACCTCTTAATGGCTCTCCACTATAAATTTGTAAATAAAGTAGAGGTTGGATTTTTCTTATTGATTTTAGTTATTGGAGTTTATTTCATTTAGTAAGAAAGGAACAACAAAATGTTTAGGAATTGATCTAGGCTTACAAATTTGAGAATTTATGATATATATTTTTTGATCTAGGTGTTAATTGACAACAATGTATCTTGTCTTGGATCCAATTGGTTCCTATGTAAACCTAACATTCTCTTACTTTAGATAGTTTAGTTACAGGGAGTTGGTCTGGTATAAACTATTACTCCTTGAGATCATGATTACCCCATTGTAATCATTTATTGCAAATTCTTTCTTGTTTTGTACTATTTTCACTTTTACCTAAAAATTAATTTTACAAGCATGCATATGTCATTATTTTAAAAAGATAAACAGTGATATGAATAATTTAATAACAATACTAAATTCATAAATTTAAATAATTTTGTAATACTAATGCATCAATCATCATATAAGTGCATATTTATAATCTTATTATTACTTTGTAGATTTTAAACAAAGTTATAAATTAAAAAAATTTATTACAAAGAATTATAACATAATCATTCATCATCTTAATTAGTTTTTTTAACTTCTCTTAACTAGCGGAATGAAACATATTGATTTAGCAAATGCTAACATGCATCTCTTACTTTAGTAGATGATCTTTAGCCTTTAGTAATCTTTAAATCTCACTATTTTCAAAAAAAATTTTAAACCTCACTAATTATTCATCAATATAATATATTTTTAAATATAAACAGAAGAGTAGAGATAACTACAAATAGTGATCTTATGGGGGTGGGTGCTTATTGATGATAACGTTGGTCAATTGAGTGGTATGGCCAAAGCTATGTTATAGGAAATTAATAATATTATTTTACTGCGATCATATAATAGTAAGTGGTGAGAAGAGGAGCCAAATACTCTATATTTTGTTGTGGGAACTCCTAAAGTGGAGCCTACTTTAATTAAAATTTTTTTAATTGGTTTATAAGAAAATGTAACTTTCTTGTAGAAGTCTTCTAACTTTTACTTTGGTAGTGTTGTAATCATCTGATTCTTCTCTTTCTCCCGCCTTCAGTTTTGCTGTAAATGTTAGTTTGGTGACTATCACATTTTTCTTCCCACTTAGGTTTTGATTTATAGCTTGTATAATTGGTGAGTATGAGTGTATTCATCCATTTTTTTCTCTCTCTTTTCATGACTGTTTTGTGTATAGTGGGTCTTAATTTTATTTAATTATTTCTGTAGTTTTGGTGTAGCTATTCTCTTTATCTTTATGAGTTCTTGTTTCCATCTTCTCCTTTTAATGTGAGAAAAGAGCTTTTGTAAGGAACTATCACTGTACTAATGAGGAACCATCACAATACTTAGGAAAAACTATCACAATACAAAAGAGGTGATTATTTTCTTCTTATCTTTTTGATATTATTTAAAGAAGTAGTCAATTTCATTAGTATAGGAGAGAAATACATGAAAGGAATCTTTACATTTGAATTTTGATATAAATATTGTTAATTACCACTTTTATTGATAAGTAGTTATTGTTATGAGTTCTTAGACTATTATAGAACTCATTTTAGTGCACACATTTATTTTATAGTAGATTATTTTTAAATTATATCCCATAATTTTTATTTATCTTATCAAGAAGATTTTCCATGTTAAATATTTGATATTCTCCTATGTCATTTATTTTGTATATTCATATTTGTTTCTCAGAGTCTTATTCAAGTTGAAAAGGTTTATTTTTTTCTACCACATTGTGTTGTTGCTTCCATTGTGTTGAACATTCACCTTTTCAATAACTAGTATTAGGTGCCTATAGACGCACTTAAGCTTTAAATGAAAAATATCAAGAGCCACACTAAACAACACCACGACACATTAAAAAGGATAGTTTACTTAACAATATGTAATATAGCCACAGTGAATCTAGATGTCGAACTTCAAGGACTGTTATTATCAATGAATTTCTATCTCAATTAGCTAGCCTATTAAATGGTAAAGTGATTGATTTACATTATAAGGAAAATAAACTAAACAATTGAAAATAAATTCTTAAAAACATCTCACAAGGACTAACACTCAGTAATGAAATTACGATTTAGATAATTAATCCCTCTAGAATGTGTTTGTATTCATTATTACTTTTGATTCAATTCGTTTTCTAGATTTATTAGATAGTAGATTTCCTAAGGCAAATTGCACCCTCTCTTGAGTTATGCAATCCTATTAATCTATTAATCAAATACATTAATTTTTTTATGGAACCTATTGTTGGCTACTCACACCTAGCTTGACATTATATGTAAATCTATTTCTAAGTCCCCATACAAGATGCTTTACCTATAAAGTGATCTAAAGCATACCATCAATTTCTCATTCAAATTATACATAATCAAAGCATTGAAATCAAAGTTTATGTTCTCATAACATTAAATATTCAATGTCATTAATATCCATAAATAAACTTAACTTAAAATCTAAAAATCAAAAGCTAAACAAAGAATAATAAAAAATATTACATTCTAGAATTCATAAAACCCAAATCATATCAACAGATTAGTTCCTACACATTATATCAATCATATAAACAACTAAAAAGAAGAAGGAAATAAGATTAGTTCCTACACATTATATCACTAGAAATAAGAAGAAGGAGATAGGAAACTCATGGTGAATTATGTTGAATCCTTGACTCCTTGATGATTGATATGTAAAATCCTATCCTTGATCTTTGAATTGATACGTTTAGATCCTTCTTTTCCTTTAAGATTGTGTGAAACCCTTCAGAGATGGCTTAAGACTTGCTAATTCTCCCTTGGCAACTATTAAATGGTGTCTAGAGGCAAGAATATCCCTCAAATAATCTAAAAAAGTTATTTGCATAAGGTGGGTTTTTTAATGGGTGATTTACATTGATTTTAATGCATGATTTGCTATGTTTTTATCCATTTAATGCATGAACTACACCAATTGGGAGCTATTCTTGTTAATTTCAGGTGCATGAAGATTTTGGAACAAATTAGAGGAGTTTTGGAGTGAATTAGAGAAAAAAAGGAATAAGTGACATGCATAATAAACCATTAACAACAATTTTTGTAGATGTATAACGGTGCCATTGATGGATGAACCTAACCACCAATGATGGTCAAATTTGGGCCTATAACGGTGGTTTGTAGCAAAGGGTCGTTGATCAGATATGCAACCATTTTTGATAGCACTGTACATGTTGTTTTTACTATTTTTGTGGAAATATTTGACAAAATCACTTCCTAATCATTCATAATCCCTATCAGCCACTTATAGAAGTATAAATACTCTTATTTACTCCATTGTTATAGACTCTGCAAGGGCAAATTCTCCATATACATCATCATAATTAGGTTTTGTCATATTTTCTATCCAGTTTTCATCATCAATTTAATCTTTGTTTTTGGGAGCTTTTAATTGGTTATTTGGTACATAAATGTTCAGGGAGTATTCACCTTCTTGTTGGTTATTTGTATTTTTCTTTTTAACACTTGTATTGACTCTATTTTGTTATTTCATTCAACAGAAGACCTTAACTTGTTTTCTATTGATGAATATGTGTGAGTAGATTGTTTTTGGATAAGGTTAAGATGTTGTCTAGGTTGTGAACAGATTGTATTAATTGGTTTTTCCCCTAATTAAATGCTTATTTTACCTAATTAAGCTTGATCACCAAGATTAGAGCCTTGGATAATTGAATTCCATAACCATTAGTATTTAATTTCCTGAAAATAAATTAGGTAACATACTTAAACCTAAAAGTATACCTACTTTAGGATTTTATGTGAAGATTCATAAGATTAACGAACTTGATTTTAGCCTTCTTGTGATTAATGTCTTTTATTCCAAATTATTTATGAACTAGATAGTTAATTTTAGTTTAAAAGAGAAACGACATTTCCATGTGCATTGGTTATGTTTTATTTTAGTGAAGCAAATCCTAAATCAATTCACTAACATTAATTTTAAGGGATTAATCCATTGAAATCCAAAGCCTTTGCCAGTTTTTGTTCTTTGGTAAGGTTTAGTCGTATTTTTCTCATAGTTTGCATTTTCTTTTTTCACTTATTTTAATTATCTTTCGCATCAATCAACCTTGGATTGTCTGAGTAATTTGTCATAGTTTAACTCAATTTTCACACTTTGGTATTTTGGGTATAAGACTTGGTTTTACTTCATTTTATACTACTTATTGACAAGATTCTTTTGCTTTGGTTTGGTCTAAGTTAGAATTTAGTTTACTTTGCTTTAATTAGATAGGAACATAGGTTTGTCCTGATCATGGATAGGATCACATTATTTTGAAAAAAAAAATCATGGCTAGGCTAGGGAAATCTCGACTGAGATGCTGGTCATAATCTTTATAGGTTTTGTGCTCCTTTCAATCTTCTCGCAATATCTCTTCCATCTTTCATCCTTTGGCTATGAGATTTGATATACCACTTCCCAACATGATATCCTTACTTCCCAAGTTTGTTTCGCATCTCTTTAAACTTGAATGATGCATCCCATAACTCTTCAAAGTCCTATAAAACATGATCAAATGTAAAATTAACTAAGCAACATCTCATTTAAAGTATTTAACTCAGTATGCATAAGAATCACATGAATTTTCATTTAAAACTAAACTAAACAAGCCCCAAATCATGCTTAAAATATATATGCTTTAGGAGTTATCAAATACCTCCCCATTTAAACTGTTTCTTGTACTTAAGCAACGATTTAAACATCCACTTAAACAGTATTGATCAAGAGTTGGGAATTAATTGAGTACAAATAAAAATCAATCATTACTTTGGTTTAATTTACAAATCAAAATCCTTTCATGACAAAAACTTTGTTATTCTACACTCAATCACATTGTTAGTTATTAGGCAATCTTTAATGTATAATATCAAACATTTATAAAGTTTAATATAGATCATCATGCAAACTTATCCAAGGAAATTATCACCTATATAAAGTATAACTCAAGTTTTAATTTAGAGTAATTATGGGGTTTCACCTTGTCTTTTGATTAGAAGGCAAACATTTTGTTGTAAATGTCTCCTGATTACTCAACTGGGTTATCCTTTTTAGTTTATTTACAACGTCATCTAACTTTTTAACGTGAACATGAATGTTTTGTCATGAACATCATTGGTTACTCAACTAGTTCACAATCTAAAATGGCTACTAGCTCCACTCATACACTTTAACATTTTTATCGATATAAAGCCAGTGAAGTGAAAGTTTTGGCTTACTTTATTTAAGTGTAAATATCCTAAATATACATTTCATTCATTAGAGTACAACCTATTATAAATTCTCACAATGGTCCACATGTAACAATATTAAAAGTTTGAAATTAAAACAAAAATGTTCCCAGAATAACATGCAATTCACATAATACAAAAAAGGGGTTATAAATAATTCAAAATCTGTTCAATGTTAGCAAAGTCAAAAACATTGATGAAACTAAAACACCATAATTGATACTTAGCTATTAATTTAAATAATTTAAGATAGGACGTTTAAGTCATTCTTATTAAACTCTCGATAAATCAAGTATGGTAATATATGATAGATCATGCCATATTCAGCTCCCCTCCTTAAAACCAAACAGTCCATAATTTGGAGGGCAAAGTAAGAAGAATAAGAGAAGAAAAGGAGAATGACACTCCCATGAATACCAAAGTCCATATTGGAGTATGAATATGGTGACATGAAGTTGAATCTATATGGTTGACAGCTTCGAGATCTTAATAATCCAAGCTTATGATTGAAACCTAAAGATCAATACTAAAGAACAAGGTGGTCAAAAATAGTTAGATCATGATAAGATAAACAAAAATAGAAAAATATGAAAAATATAGAACTATGTCCTACGAATGCAAATGCATTAGGTTGCCTCCTAACAAGTACTTGTATAATGTCTTTAGTTCCATGACATCCTTAGAGTCTATGTTTCATCTGAGTTATGAATATTATAAGCATCGACTATTTGAGTGTCAAATTCTCCCCCTAAGTATAATTTAAGTTGATGTCTATTGAATTTGAAAGTTCCCTTCTTCGGATGTGAAATCTTTACAACACTATAGGGAAAAACTTGATTAATAACAAAAGATCCAAATCATTGAGATTTAATCTTACTTATGAACAACCAAAGTCTTGAATTAAACAAAAGGATTTAAGCTCCTAGTTTAAATTCCTTTACATATTTGATGCTCTAATCATGCCATTTATTCTTAAGTTCTCATATGCTTCTTTGGTGCCATTCATCAAGTTCATTTAACTAGAGTAAACATTTATAACCTGCACATTCTAAGTTATAATTGATGACCTTAATAGTTTAATGACGCCTTACGTTTAAGCTCAATTGATAGGTGAAAAGACTTGTAATAAATTAGTCTATATGGAGTGGTATCTATTGGTGTTTTATAAATTGTTCTATTGGTTCATAATGCATCATTCAATTTAATAGATCAATCCTTCCTAAAGCTCTTTACTATTTTATCTAGTATCCTTTTTAGCTCCCTATCCGTGACTTCTACTTGTCCACTAGTTTGAAGGTGATAAGTAGTAGCTATTTTGTAGGTAATACCAAAGAGTTTAAGTATTTTTTTTCAAAATTTTGGATACAAAACTGGATACCTTTATCACTTATGATGGTTCTAGGTTCCCCAAGCTGAAAAAACAACTTCTTATAAAACTCCACAACAACTTTAGCATCATTAGTAGGCAAAACTTGGGCTTCCACCCATTTAGAAATATAATCTACAACTACTATAATGTATTTATTTCCAAAGGATACTGGAATTGGACCCATAAAATCAATTCCTCAAGCATAAAATATTTTACACATATTAATATCAGTATGAGGCATTTCATCGTGATGAGAAAGATTACCTACCCGTTTACAACTATTGCTTATCTCCACATACCTTTTTACGTCTTTAAACAATATAGGCCAATAAAAACTTGATTCCAAGACCTTATTGGCTTTGCTATTGATATGGTAGTACCCTCTATCTAGTCTTTGATGATAAGAGTTGAGAATCTCTTCTTTTTCCCGATAGGTGAAACATCTCCTAATTATATGATTTGTGTACACATGAAATAAGCACAGGTCTTTGTACAAGCAGTTCTTTAAATCAATGAAAATTTTCTTTTTTTGTTAATAAGTCATCTCCTGTTTTAAGACCTAACCTACTAGATAGTTAGTATAATTAACAAACCAAGGTGTATCGACATACCAACTAATGACAATGTAGAGGTGCTCATTAGAAAATGCATCATTTATGTTCTCCTCCTTTAGAGTCTATGAATGATCATTTTCAAGACAATAAAGATAGTTTGTAGCCAAGTTTTCCACCCCTTCTTGCCTCTAATCTCCAAATCAAATTACTATAGCAACAACACCCATCTTATTAGTCTTTGTATAGCATCACTCTTAATTAGTAAGTACCTAAGAGTAGAGTGGTCTGTACACACAATAATTTTGTACATCATAAGATAGGATTTAAATTTATCAAAAGCAAAAACATAAAAAAATTCTTTTTTAATAATAGTATAATTCTCTTATGCATATGTTATTGTCTTGATTGCATAATAGATTGGCTGAATGTTTGTCCTTACATTGTCGAAGAATTGATCTTATTGTATAGTCACTAGCATCACACATATTCCCAAAATGTAACCCCAAATTAGTTGCAACCATGATTGGGAATTAGTTAACTTATCCTTCAAAACATTAAATTCATGCAAGCACTCATCATCAAAATTAAAATCAAATCCTTTTTTAATAACTTAGTGAAAGGTCTAGTGATCTTGGAAAAGTCCTTAACGAACCTTCTATAGAGTTGTGCATGACCAAAAAAGCTTCTAATTACCCTTATTGAAGTAGGTGGAGGTATTTTATCAATGGTCTCAATTTTTTCTTTGTCTACTTCTATGCCCTTAATCAAAATCTTATGTTCTAACATTATACCTTCTTTTATTATGAGTTGACACTTCTCCTAATTAAGAACTAGATTTGTTGATTTACATCTTTTAAGAACTTTGGCTAATTTATTAAGACATAACTCAAAGGAATCATAAAAAGCTAAAAAATCATTTATAAATACTTCTATGATATCCTCTACTTATCAAAAGTCTCAATGCAAGATGTATTACTTATAGATGATCTAATCACATATTTTACTTGGTCCATCTTAACATATGAAATCATATATTGGAATTTAATATCGCACGGCTACAATCAATTCAAAAACCAATCTTAATTAAGATCCATAGATAATTCATGGAAAATCTATAAAATTCACATTTAATCATATGAAATAATGTATAATACGTTCCTAAGAACCCAAATCTTGTAAGAAGTTTAACTCCTAAACATTCTAAGAAAAATAACAAAGGTCATTAAAAAAAGGGAATATACGTGTACATAGGTGAAGCTCTTGGATTCCTTGACTTCTTGATGATGATTGTTGCTCAAAACCAGTCTTGATCTTGAATTCTTGATGTTTTGAATCCCAATTCACATTTAATTTTATGAAAAAACCCTTAAAGATGGTTTATGATTCGTCTCTCATCCCTTAGTGGCTATTAGTAAGTGTCTAAAGAAAAAATTCCATAAAAATGTAACAAAAACAGGTTAAAAGATGAGTTGGGGCGTAAGTAGCCATGGGATGTGGCTTACCCTATGACCATTCTTTAGACAAAGTCCACGTGGTGAGCCGCGGGATGTGGCTGTTGGTTTTCTAACTTCTACCTTTCTTTAATCTTTTTGTTGTAATTCCTTTATGCTTGTCAATTGGCCATAAATTTGGTGTAGAGATCCCTCACTTAATGTTCTTGTATCCCAAATCAACTCCACATCTTTTGTAATCCCAAAGGTGCATTAAATTATTCTTCAAAGTACTATGAAATATGATTAAACATATAAATCACATAAGCAACATTCAAATCATTTAACTTAATATGCACAAGAATTACATGGATTTTCTACATAAACTCAATATAATCACAATAAAACCACGCCTAAAAGATATATGGATTAGGAGTTATCAAATACCCTCACACTTGAACTATTACTTGTCCTTAAGCAACAACTTAAACATCTAATAAAAGAAAAATTTAACAAGAGTTGAGAATTAATTGATCACAAATAAAAACCAATCAATACTTTTGATTTGTTTCTTTAATGACAAAAAGTTTTATTATCACACACTCAATCACATTATTAGTAATAGGCAACCTTCAATGTATAATATCAAACATCTATGAAGTTTTATGTGAATCACCATGCAAACTTGTTCAAGGAAATTAACATCAATACAAAACATAACTTAAGTTATAATTTGGAACAATTTTGGGGTTCTACTTTTCTTTTGACTCGAGGGAAAACATTTTGTCATGAATATCCTTTGGTTACTTAACTCAGTTACCCTTTTTCACTTGTTTATAATGTCATCTAGTATTTTGATGCGAAGGTAAACATTTTTTTCATGAGCACGCCTAATTACTCAGCTAGCTCACAATTGCAAAGAACTATTAGCTCCGCTTATACACTTCAACCTTTTTATTGATATGAAGCTAGCAGAGTGAGATTTTTCTCATTTTATTGAAGCACATATATGTTTTTTATTCGTGAAGAGCACAACCTATTCCAAGTTTATACAATAGTCTATATGCAACAACATTAGAAATTTGACACTAATCATAAAAAGTGCCCAGAATCATATACAATTCACAAAGAAAAAAACACTTAAGTCAAATCATTCAAGAATTGTTCAATGCTCACTAAATCAAAAACATTAATGAAATTAAAATACCACAATTAGTAATCAACTCTCAATCTCAGTCATTCAAAATAGGATATTTAAGTTATTCCCCTTAGACTCATAACAAAACAAGTATGGTAATAAATGATAGATCATGCCATATTCAAGGATATGTACACTTTTTATTCATAGAGCACAACCTATTTCAAATTCTCAGAGTAGTCTATATGCAAAAACATTAGAAATTTGACACTAAACACAAAAGGTGCCTCGAATCACATACAATTCACATAAAAAAGAAGAAAAGAAAAACAAACTTGGTTCAAATCATTCAAGAACTTTTCAATGCTTACTAAATCAAAAAATTAATGAAATTAAAAAACCATAATTAGTAATCAACTCTCAATCTCAATCATTCAAGATAGGATATTTAAATCATTTCCTTTAGACTCCTAACAAAACAAGTGTAGTAATAAATGGTACATCATGCCATACTAAACTCTCCCCCCATCCCAACACTTAAACCAAATTGTCTTTAAGTTGGAGGACCGAAACAACTAAATTGTATGAAAAAAAGAGATGGAAAGGAGAACGAAACTCCTCGAAATAATGAAGTCCATGTTGGGGACTTCATTATTTTGACCATATAGAAAAATTTCATTTTAGTTTTTCAATATAAATAGTCATTCTTATGAAAGAAGAGTTCTCTACTCACATTTGTCCTCGCTTGACTAGATGATGCTATCAAATGTGTCATATTGATCTTCACATAACAATTTCATTAGAAATTTGTTTGCTAGTTTTAACTATACTACAAGTATACATGTTGTAACTTATAGTATGGCTGATATAGATCCCACGAGGATTGATTCTAGATACCTAAAAATCTGAATTACACTTTGTTTAAGGTAAATAAAAAGTATAGAAGCTGAAAAATTAAACTAAAATAACAAACCTTGAATGAATGTAATCGTAGAAGAGAACAAAACACAGAAGATATTCAATAGTAGAGACTTAGGGGTTGTTCTATCCTTGCTTATCTTCCTTTTACCCTATTGATTTTCTTGTGCTTGATCCTAGATTTCTAATAGTTGATTACCCTCTCTCGAGATCTAACCAGTTAATCCTAATTGAACTTTTAAAATTTGAATTATAACCTGTCGATTCACAACACTACTCCTAAACAATAGAATTGGATTTGAAGCAATCCTAAGGACAATTAATAAATAATTAAAATCTCTCTTAATCACCTATTAATCAGTTAATTATAGGTCTATTAAGCTACCAAATTTCTTTGCATACCATCACTCAAATAAATCAAAACAATATCTCGATTCGAAGTGATTATAAGCTTAACAATTAACACAAATAACTATGCATTAAATCAATACAACAAAGGTTGGATAAAAAATTCAAGAAAAATCCAAAAAATAGATTGAACGTTCCATAATCATGCTTAAAAAAAGAATATTTAGATTAAAAATCAAAAGGAAAGGAAAAAAAAGATGAAATAGTGAAGATGACGAAGCCTCCTTTTTAGGAAAATCTGGACAACCTTTGTTGAATCTTAATTTTCTTCGTTCTTCTTGAGTTTCCACTTTTTTTTTTCCTCTTCCAAAACCCTATATTTCTATCTTGGATGTGTCCTAGGGTCAGAAGTGTGGCTGCTAGGGTTCCTCACATCCTCTTATGTCCTAAAAATCATAAAACATGCCTTGCACACGTTTTTCCATGCCATCTCACCACATCAGATTTTCCAACTTTGACCTCTGCTCATTAGTTTTGCTATATCATCTTTTACAGACCTTAAAATGTCGTGAAATTTGATATGCAAGCTCCTTATATGTTTTTATAGCACCTTATAAAATTTCATAATAATTAGAGCTCTTTAATGGCACATAATCAATCACCTAAATTATAGTATGAAAACTGGTACTGGTTTGAGTCTCACTTGTTACCTGCACATCCAAACATCAAAGTGTGTCAACTCATTTCTTAAATAAGTTCACATTTTTCCCTTAAACACTAAAAAATATAAAGAAACTTTAAAACATCTAAAATATAATGAAAAGGATGCAAAAGTTCCTACTAGCTCAATTTAAAACACATAAACAACACTTAAAACACCTAGAAAAACCTAGAAACATAGTCTGAAACACACTTATCAAAATTTAAACACATAGTGAGACTAGATTTAATACAAGTTTTCAGCCTTAATGGCACCTAAGAGGGGGTGAATTAGGTGTTTAAAATTTTCTAAACTTCAACCTAAACAAAATTTTGTGTTGGCTACACTCCCTAATCATAACTCAACCTAAAATGATATGTATTATGATGCCAATGAAACTGAATAAGTAACTACCAAATAAGAAAAATGCACAAGTAATTGATATAAAGAGTGAAGGAATAGAGAGTTAAAAATCAAATTTTTATAGTGGTTTGGCAAGAAAACTTTTGCCTACATATACTCTCCAACTATTTGTTGGAAAATTCATTACAGTTAATCTTCTTTTAGTGAAGAGGAATCATTACAAAAGAAATCTTCTTTTGTGGAGGTGAAGAAGAACCTTTTACAAATCTTTTTTTAAAGGGTGAATAGGAACCTACAATAATCTTACTTTATAAGGTTAAAGAGTATCAAAACTTCAACTAAATCTTAACAATATAAAAGCCTTCTTACAATATAAATTACACCTTAAATGGTGTCGTTCTTAAAAACCTAACAACTAAGGGTGAAATGAAAAATAAGAATGAAAAACCACTTAGAAAGCTTTATAATGAAATCACAAATCAACTATTGTTGGATTGAAATTACAAAAACACAAACTCTTGCTCAAAACCACAAATATTTGTAGTGGATGCTGAAAAATGACTTGACACTAGCCTTTATCATTTTCAATGCTCCAAACATTTATAAAAATTCATAAAGATTCTTCAACTACCCTTAAGACTCTTATTTATAGCCTTATAGAGCTTAAAAAATCATTAGAAATGTTTCCTAGCCGTTATACGATAGAAAATGTTGATACACATTAGCTATAACTAGCCATTGTGCATTTGTAAGTTTGAATAGTCAACCAGTTATTTTGACTTTTCTAGTCAACCAATACAATTGACTAGTTAATCAACGTTATTGGGTACGATAGATAAATTTTAAGGTCTTATATTTAGGTGTTTTTACCCATTAAAAGTTGATTTATATTACTTATTAGTTCTTTTTATTAAGTTTTAGGTTTGGGTGGATTTTTGAGCTAATTAGATAAAAAATAAATGAAAAGGGATTCAAGGCTGCAATTAGATGCCTTTCCTTTGAAAAATTTTATAAGGCAAAATCATAGCTTGAATCACAATCATGACATAGGTCATGAAATACATTAGAGAGTCAAGGGAGCATTTTCACAACCACTCTCCTCGCTATGGTATAGTCCATGAATGTAATTGCAAAAGTTTTGACCCATAACGATGGACCTTAACAAAGTTGTTATACCTATGGGAGATCACTATTATAGCCAGAGATGGAGACAAAAGTAAAGAATTAACTTTAAATGGAACTATTGTTAGATTTTATATTGTCGTTATAATGATGCTTAAGCATAGAAGAATAGCAGCAATCATTTACAATGCCCCATGTTTTACTACTGTTGTGGGCATTAAATTCTAGATATGAAAGTTCTTTGTGAAATAAAAAGACTAATCCATCCCTCTTTTTTGTGTTTTAGGTTTAAAACCTTGGCAGCTACCTAGGTGATGTAAAAAGAGCAACTATATAGGCAAAAAGGAGAGTTGAACATTGAGTTTTAGGTTTTTGTTTTCTTTTGTTCTATTGTACTAGCAATTAGGACTCATAGGAGCTTTCAAGTGATGAGAAGGATAAGGAATCAACAAGGATAGATAATATTTTGGTTGAATTTCCTTTAAGTTTTTCTCCTTTATTTATGTTGACTCCATACTTTACTTTCAATCAATAAGTATCTGTTTTATTGTTACATCTTTGCATTTGTTGATGAATATGTTTGTGTAAATTATCTTAGCTAAGGCTACAAGAGTAGATAGATTATGTTCGATTGGTTTGGAAGAGCTTTATCTAATTAAGTGCTTAATTTAATCTTACTTAGTTTGATTAACTAAGTTAGATTGATAGGTAATTAAAGGTTTCATAACATTGTTTTTTAATTATTGGAAAAACAATTAGATAAAATAATTGAATCTAGAAATGGACCAAACTTTAGAATTTTTTGTGAGGATTCCTACATCCAATGACCTTAGGTTTAGGTCTCTTGATCTTTATACCCTTTATTTTAAGTTGTTTATGGACTAAATAAATAATTTGTGTTTAAAAGAGAAGAGGTATGTCCATGATCATTGTTAATATCTTGGTTAAGTGAAGTTCATCCTACATCTTTTTAACATTTAATTTCACAAGTTGATTAATCAATTGAAATATGAATCCTTACCTAATTTAGATTATCCAGAGTCTAAATAAGTTAATTAGTTTTTATATGGAATCATTAGTTAATTTCTTTGTTTAATTCTTAGGTTCTTAATAATTTAATAATTGGATTGTTTAGATAATTAAAAATTGGGTGACCTAGTACTTACAATCAAGTCCCTAAGGAAACGATACTTGATATCCACTGTTTATATTACTTGTTGATAAAATTATACTTGGCTTTAGCTGGCATTGAGCTAGAGAAAGTGAGTTGTAATTAGTTAGATATAGCCACGATATCCAGTCTGCTCAAAACCTGCAACTGGTTGACCGCTGCTCAAGATCTGAAACCTAGTTTTTTCAAGTTTTTGTAGACTTGTCAATTAATTTAAAAACATCCGAAAGCAATTCCTTTCACTTTCAAACCAATTTACAAGTGTCTTAAATCTTCCCCACAAGAATTTTAGTGATCAAAACTCTCAAATTAAAATCAAAAGCTCAAAATGTCTTGATCTATAAAACATTCAACACATTTTAAAACTTTTGAAACTGTTGTGTTGGTTTCTATTAAGATCAAATTAAAAAAATTAATTATCAAATTTAATAATTGAAGATCTTTTTCTCAATACAAAGTTAAAACCAACTAACCGGCAAGTATATCAATCACAAGTAATAGAGTGAGTATTTTATACTTGAATTACCGTCTAGCAGAGATCACTTATAACCAAGAGTAAGGAAAATGGCTCACAATTATCAAGAGACACCAATTTGAGTGATTAATTTAACAAAATTTACTAAACTAGACTAAAGGGATTCCAATTTTATAAAGAAGACTAACTTTGAAATTTAAGGTTCCTTAATGAATTACATGGTCAAGGAAATGATTTTCAATGATCTAGATGGATTAATTAAGGATCAAGGGACTTTTCCTAGGCCAACTTCACTAAATCAAGACAAGGTTATGATCAAATAAATGTCTTTTCTCGTACTTTTAAAGTTTAAGATTTGGTCCACTCTTAAATCAATCAAAAGAAGGCTTAAAGTGCAAGAAGCTTAATATAGAAATTCATATTCTCATATTACTGCCTTCAAGATTGACCAATCATTGGTCCTTTATTGATTAAAATCAAGTTACTTATTGATTTTCTAGTGAATTAAGAGATTGGTCCTCTTCTTTCTCCATTTACCTTCTTAATCTTAAACAATCCATTCAAGACAAGCTTTAAGCATTCAAATAAGTATAAGAAAACCCTTAATCACATCTAAGCATGTATTTAGATCATCAAAGAACCATTCCTCAACCACAAATATGTTTAGCCACATATATGAATAAAGAAAGAAAAGATATCATGCATATAGATCATGTTCTTGAATATATAAGCTCAATAGTGGATTTTAAAAGATGGGTTTAGAATGCACCAAATGGAGTTACAAACATGCCTGTAGGTCTAAGACATGTGATTGAGCTTCTATAATCCACAAAACAACTTAAATATATAAAAAATAAAAAATAAAAAATATAAAGAACACTAGTTAAGAGCCTTAAACTTTGAAAGAATCTGAAGTTTGATATGAAAAATGTGTTTCTCTTTGTCAATCCTTATTGTTTCTGGCTTCCAAACCTCTATATATATGCTAGTTACACGTGGAAAGTAACTTGCAGAAGTTGTAGCCAATAAAATGAGAGATTCGGCTGGAAACTTGTTAACTAGTACTTAAATGACGCTTAAAAGGAGTACAATGGTAGGCTATGAAAGAGGTGTAATGGTCCTTGTCTTTGAGAGTAAACGACGAGTTGCGAAGCACAATGATAGGATGGATTAGGTCACCATTTTAGTGCAAATTTTAGAATTTTTACTGTATAATCTTGAAATTTCTTCAAGTTTTAGGGCCTGTTTGATTCTTTTTTGGTTTTTGGATTTGGTTTTTAAATTTTCTAAACACAAAAATCAATAAAGAACATCACAGAAATCGAAAAAAAAAACACTTTAATACAGTATAGAAATCAAGATAGACAACACAAACATCTATAAAAATACACAAAATTCAATACAAAAATATAACATCCACAACCAAAAACCACAACCAAAATCTCAATCAAATAGCCCCTTAGCTTCCATCAGCAAGGTCAAGCATTTATAAACATATTTAAATAACTTAGCATCAAATTAGGAGTAATGTACCTTAAAATTAGGTTAAATTCATATGAAAATACATTAAAAACAAGGCCTAATAGAAACTTCTAACTTCTCAAAGTATTCCAAGCTCTTTTAAACATCTCAAAACCATTTTTCTCATCAACTTTCAAACACACTAAAAAAATTATTCCAAGTGGGTTTAGATACCAAGACTGTTTAATTGAACTAAAAAAATATGTCTTAACCTATGGAAATTTATGTAGATTTTTTTTCGAAATATAAAAAATTAAATTAATAAAGGCCAAAACCTAACAAAAGATACAGGGAGCATCCAAAGAGTACATCAACACCATCAAAGGCTTAAACCTAAACTAGACTCTAAATGCACCATAGACGAATAATTCAATGTAGTTCTGATATCTCTTAAAACATGCATATTTTATGCATGATTTAGTGCTTATATGAATTGGTTTTTTAAGCATAAATTCATATGAATTATGTTCATATTGAGTTAAACCCTTTGAATGAGATGTTGCTTAGCTATTTTTATGTTCGATTATGTTTTATAAGACTTTAGAGAGCCATTGAATGAAGCTTTCAAGCTTAAATAGATGTAGAAGCTACTTAGGAAATAAGAACATCATGTTGAGAAGCTTCATATCAAGTTTTATGGCTATTAGATGAAAAACAAAAGAGATATCATAAGAAAATCAAGAGGAGCAAAAAAGATGGAGCATTATGGGCAACGTCATGGCTGTGATGCTGGCTGTGATTTTTATCTAATGGAAATTATGGCCATGATCACAATCGTGATGCTCGTTGTAATTAGGAAAAACTCTAATAATGCAAATAACCTATTTTTACTATATAGTACAATGTTAGTATTATAATCTCCTTTTTATTGTGCAAGCAAGGTGGTAAAGTAAAAGGAGATATTAGAGAAGTGTAGTTTGAGTTAAGACACATTTTGTAGACATGGAGCGTCGTGAGAAAGAGATTATGCATCACCATGATAAAAGAAGATAATTGACTATAAGGGACCTTATTGTGGGACACAACATTTAACCCATCACCAGCATTGTAAGGCTTAGGGTTACAACAACTAATTTTGAAATTCCACATGGCATTATATTTATGTTTAAGGCATCTCAATTTAAAGAATTAACTTTAGAGATCCAAACACCCATTTGGAGACTTTTCTAGATATTTGTGATTTGTTCAAGTAGAATGGTATGTCGTAGGATGCAGTAAAATTGAGGTTGCTCCCATTTCTCTAAAGGATAAGGTGAGAGCATGGTTAGCCACATTGTAACTTGAGTCAATCATTATATAGGATGAGTTAATGAAGATAATTTTGGCTAAATTTTCCCATCTACAGAAGTTTCTAAGATGAAGACAGAAATCCCTTCCTTCACTTAACTTGAGAATGAAAACCTATATGAAACATGGGAGCAATTCAAAAACATGTTGGTGAGGTTTCCTACTTATGGATTTTACATGGTAGTAGGTTGATATTTTCTATAATAGAGTGACATCATCAACTACAAGCACCATTGATGCAGCAATATGGAATATTCATCTTGAGGCTTCATCATGATGAGATAATATTTGATGTTTTTAAGGCCATGAAGCATCCATCTAATCTTGACTCTTGCAATTTTGTTGATATATACTCTCTTGATATGAATCGTTCTTTTATTACTTTTACATGGTTGTTTGAGAAAGAAACACAAGGAATACTTCAAGAGTTAAGTGAAGACTTTAAAGAGGAGCTAGAAGCACAAAGAGCTGGCATGGAGCAAGCTTATTGGCTATAGTACTGGGCCTGTAAGCCTCTTCAAAGACCAGCCAAGCCACTACCTAAAATGTCGATTAATGAACCTACAACTCTGGAACTCAAGCCTTTGTTTAGTCATTTAAAGTATGCATTTCTAAACCCACATAAGCACTTATTAGTTATTATTTCTTCTTGTTTAATAGGTACAATTGAGGAGAGGCTTTTAAGGATGCTTTGAGATCACAAACAAGCCATTGGAAGGGATATTGTAGATATTAAAGGAATTATCCCCTCCTTCTACATACATCATATCTTCGCAGAGGATGGAAACAAGACATTGGTGTAGCCTTTAAGATAAATCAACCCACACATGAAGGATATGGTTAAGCACTAGGTAGTGAAGCTTCTCAATGTATGTATTATCTCTCTTATCTTTAATTCTAGTTGGGTGAGTCCCATATAAGTGTTTCCTAAGAAAGGAGGCACCACTATTATGCAAAATAAATAACATGAATTGATAATTACTAAGAAAGTCACTAGGTGCAGAATGTGCATAGATTATAGAAAATTGAATGATGCCATTTGAAAAGATTGCCTTCCTTTTCATTTTATTGATCAGAAGATTGAGAAGTTATCTATACATAATGTTACTGTGCCTTAGATGGATACTTTAGTTATTTGCAAATTTTAGTAGCTCTAGAAGAGCAAGAAGAAAAATAACTTTTACATGTCCCTATGGTATTTTTTCATATAGACATATCCCTTTTTTTAAATTTCAAAGATGCATGATGGTTATTTGCTCTGATATGTTTAAGACTTACATTAAAATTTTCATAGATGACTTCTATATATTTGGCCCTTCATTTGATGCATGCTTAGATAACTTAGAGAAAGTCTTAGTTAGATGTGAAGAGATCCATTTAGTGCTTAATTATAAAAAAAATGTCATTTTATATTTTAAAATGGTATTGCATTAGGTCCCAAAATGTCTAACAATTGCATAGAGGTGGATCCAGCCAAGATAGATGCGATTACAAAATTGCCTCCATCAAACAATGTTAAATCCATTAGGAGTTTCTTATACCACATTGATTTCTATCGTCGTTTCATTTAAAACTTTTCTAAGATTGTTAGACTTTTAACTGAGTTGTTTGAGAAAGAAATTGTGTTTGACTTTGATGATAATACATGACACCTTTTCATTTGTTAAAGAAAAAACTTGTGACTATTTCTATACTTGATTGGTTTTTTCCTTTTGAACTAATGTGCGATATAAGTGATTTTGCAATAAGGGCTATATTAGGCCAAAGGTAAGGTAAGATTTTTCACCCTATTTATTATGCGAGTAGGACCTTGAACAGTCAGTGCATAACACCATTACACTACCATGGAAAAAGAGATGTTGGTAGTTGTTTTGATTTTGGTAAGTTTAGATTGTATATGGTTTTGTTTAAAGTCATTATTTATATTAACCATGCAGCTTTAAAGTACTTGAAGATAAAACCAGATGCAAAACTAAGACTAATTCGTTAGGTTATCTTTTACAGGAATTTGATATCAAGTTAAAAGATAAAAGGTGATTGAGAACTTCATAGTTGATCACTTTTTGAGGCTGGATGAAACTACCATGGAGAGTGTAATAAAAAAAGACATCAAGGAGACTTTTTGATGAGCTCCTCATGGTTGTGATAACTACTCTTTGGTTTATTGATTATGTTAACTTCCTTATTATTAATATCCTTCTTCTTGACTTTTCTTATTCTCAAAAGAAGAAATTTTTATCAAAGGTAAAGCACTATCTATGGGATGACACTTTGCTTTACAAGATTTTTATAGATGGTAAAGTTAGGTTTTGCATCATTCTCATTTTAGAAAGGCTAGAGGCATTTAGGGCAATTAGGAGGGCACATAAAGTCTTAGAGTGTGATTTTCATTGGCCTACCTTATTTAAGGAAACACATGCATTTGTTAAATCTTGTAATAGGTGTCAAAGTATTGGGAACATTTCTTAAGTCATGGGACCATTTCTTAAGTCATATTTCAATCAATACATTTTATTTGTAGTGGACTCTATTAGTAAATTGGTTGAAGCAAAAGCATTGCCCATAAATAAGGCTAGGGATGTTATCAAATTATTAAAAAGAAACATTTTCACACGTTTTGAAATACCTAGGGCCATTATTAATGAAAGATGTCACATTTTTGCAATAAATTGTTTGATTCTTTACTAGTTAAGTGTAGAGTAACCTAAAAGGGTGCTAAACCATACTGTAAGTCCTATGGCACCCAAGAGGGGGGGTGAATTGGGTATTAAAAACTTTTTCCAACCTCAAAACTATCAACTTAATTCAATTGGAAAACTAAATGCAATCACTAAACCAATATTCAACCTAATATGAAAAGTTAATGCAAAAACAAATTTAATTCAATAAAGGAGTAGAGAGAAGGACACAAGGCAATTTTTTAAGGAAGTTCACCTACCCCAAAGATAGGCTACGTCTCCCTTCCAACTACTTG